>JANHFP010001760.1:102297-114644 GCA_032468135.1 Calamaria suluensis | reverse complement strand
TAAGTCCGGGAGCCTTCGCAATGCAGGTGGCAAATCATTCCAGAGGGTCGGGCCAGCCACAGAGAAGGCCCTTTTTCCGGGGGTCACCAACCGACACTTAGCCACCGATGGGACCCCCAGGAGACCCTCCCTGTGGGTACGCACCGGTCTTTGAGGAATCAGCAGTATGCAGATGGTGGAGGACAGGAAGGCCTGGACGAACGTTGTCCATGGGGTCGCGATGGGTCGGACACGACTTCACAACTAACAACAGCAACACAAAGAAGAGGACTTCAAACTATTCTCCAAAACACCTGAAGGCAGGATAAGAAGTAACGGATGGAAGCTTTTCAAACAGAAATCCAACCTAGAACTAAGGAGAAATTTCCTGGCAGTTAGAACAATTAATCCATTGAATGACTTATCTCGAGAAATTGTGGGTGCTCTAACACTGGTTTTTTTTGTTTTAAAGAAGAGATTGGACAAGCAATTGTCTGAAATAATATAGGGCAGTGATGGCTAACCTTTTTGCCATTGTGTGTCAAAAGCAGGGGGAGTACGGGGGGTTGCACACACATGTGCCCACACCCATAATTCTATGCACCCCCTTCATGTGCATGTGATCCTCCATGCTCCCCCTGCTTTTGGCATGTGATGGCCTGGTTGGCCTGGTAGGCCCATTTTTCACACTCCCCAGGCTTCAGAGCATTTCTAGGAGTCTGGGGACGGCGAAAATGACCCTCCCCATCCCCCAGAGGCCCTCCAAAGGCCAGAAATGGCCTGTTTCCTGACTTCCAGTAGGCCCAGAAGGCCCGAAAATCAGCTGGTCAGTGCATGCATGCACACCGGAGCTGAGCTCGCATGCTCATTGATAAGGCTCTGCGTGCCACCTGTGGCATGCATGCCACAGGTTCGCCATCAAGGGTATAGGCTCTCCTGATTCAGCAGGAGGTTGGACTAGAAGACCTCCAGGATCCCTTCTAACTCTGTTGTTCTGTTACCTGTCTCTGCTCCTAACCCTAAAACTAAAATAATTTTATGGGGTCAGTAATTTATACTCTACCCGTTTTCAGGATGAAGCAGGCAGTGGCTAGCCCTGTTTAGTGTAAAAGGTAAAGGTTCCACTCGCATATATGTGCTAGTCGTTTCTGTCTATAGGGGGTGGTGTTCATCTCTGTTTCAAAGCCAAAGAGCCAGTGCTGTCCGAAGACGTCTACATGGTCACGTGGCCGGCATGACTAAATGCCAAAGGTGCACGGAAAGCTGTTACTTTCCCACCAAAGGTGGCCCCTATTTTTTCTACTTGCATTTTTACGTGCTTTCGAAACTGCTAGGTTGACAGAAGCTGCGACAAGTAATGGGAGTTCACCCCATTATGCGGCACTAGGGATTCAAACCGCTGAACTGCTGACCTTTTGATTGACAAGCTCAGCTGTCTTACCCGCTGAGCCCTCTGTTTAGTGTAGAGCCCTCGTATTGGGAAAGACATGCTAATAATTTAAATTTCCAATGAAGCTGCTGTTTATCCCAGTGGATTAACCATATTCTTCACTTGCAAATTGAATTGGTAGTATTCCAGGAGGGCTATACCACATCCAGCTTTCAATTCCTTCAAGCAGCAATGCGCATTAGTGATAAAGTAACTCTGCTTATCATTTGATTTATTTTCATGTGATGATTAGCAGCTGAATACATAAATTGGTTGAATTATAATCTTTGGGATCTGATGTTACAATTACCAAATGAGGAATGTATGTATGGTATGTAAAACTGGATATAACATTTGACAGACAGATTTAAAATTCAACCCTAAACTTTATGGGAGAACCTCTTTATGGGAGTGTAAAGAATTGATTGGCACAAAGAGCTTTTGTCAAAGAACAATTGTGTTGCACAAGCCAAGCCCAAGAAAGGAGGTGAAGTTTAAACTGAGTATGTTAATTTTCTATCAACTGAATACATAGGATCAGTCAGGCACAAAATATCAGGATCATACATGAAGTTGCAGCGTAGAATTCAAGCCTACAAACAGAAATGTAGTTAGTTGCTAATGGTCAGCACTAAATTGACATTAGGGTCAATGGAATTCAAGGGGGACTGAATTTGGATTGTTTGTGGCAATGTAAAGATTCTAAGATGATGACACATTTCTGCCCCACCTCCCCCAGCAATGTCTGCTCTTCTCGTACAGGATCATCCAAAATATACGGGCATAGTAAAATTTGCACCACTGTGACACACTGCAATTTTTTTAAAATAGAGATACAAAGACACATACATACATCCCCCTTCCCACACTTCACATGCACAGCGGGAGAAAACGATACACAAATATTCCATATTGGAAAAGCTGCACCATAGGGAAAATGGGCACAAGAAACAGGCATATTAGAACTATGCCCCCAAATGAGTAGGAATGTTGGTTGGAATGTTTTCAGGTTAATTCCTAAGCAATAGGTTGGCAAACGGAATTGGTCAAAATTGACCTCTTGCCACCCCTAATGCTGTATTTTCTCTCTCTGCTGATGTGTAGGAAGTTAGCACTGACCCTCCCCCCTCCCAGAAGAATGAAATATTTTAGGAAATATAAAAAAGACAGAATATTATATTTCCCTGGATAGAAGAAACATGGTTTTAGACAGGAAACTGAGTCACTCTTAATAGCCCCCACCTTTGACAATTGGGCCTTTAAGCTCCTCGGCCTCCCATTTGCAAGACAATAGGAAGCACATGGCATGGAAACTCACAGTTCAAACAAGCTTGATAGATAGCCTACAAAAGCTAGCTGGTATCCCACCCTCACCCCCTGGGGCCCTGATAACCAATCAGGACACTCTTCCTGTGCCACAGGAAGTTCAAACCTCAGGGAAACCACAAAACCAGGGCACGCACAGCAGACGTGCCCTTTTTCTGATCAGGAAGCCATGTGAACCTGACCACCAATCTTTCCAAGCAGCCTCCATGTTTCCAGGGTCTGTTTCTCGGAGCAGAACGCATAGATGAAGACATTCTCTTCTATTCTCTTCTAAAAGATGCTTACCGGCAGAAAAGATAAAAGGAAGAAATAAAAGCCAGTCGAGTCTTACCTGGGCCACATGACGATTCAAAGGCATTTTTTTCTCTCTCCCTCAAATAGAACCAGGCATTTGACCTTTTCAAAACCCAGTTACAGGCATAACCTGGTAAGCAGACTTGCTGACAACATTCTCGCTGCCTGGAAGATTGACATCCCTTTTCTTATTCCTGTTTTCCATTATTTACTGCCTCGTCCCCTTTAGAATTCATTGAACTGAAACATTTAATACGAGTTGATAGCCCAGAAGCCATTTACATATACTTATAAAAACGATGCGGTTACACTGCCATGGAGCTTGTCCTGCCCCCACTCAAAAATCTGATGTTTTTCTCTTCTTTTTTTATCTTCTTGTGTTTTTTGGCTCATAAGCACCTTATTTTTATATATGAAACAGAGAGGTGGAGGCAGTGATCAGAACTGGAAATTGACTCATCTGCTTCTATTACTTGCAATAAAACAGATATAATATGAAAAAACATGGCATCACTGGGGAAACCATGTCTGCAAACTAAATCTACAAATGTTTTCTTTCCCTTCAAAGTGCAATAGAAAGTGAAAATGACCATCCTTAATTACAGAAATCTAGTTTATAATTTACCAGCTTTGTTGCTTGAACTCTGCAATAAACCAGATTTTTTTAAAAAAGGAAGTCTGGATAACACCACTAAAGCCATGCTGAACTATTTTGCATTGAATATAATTTAATTATTTATTAAATTTCTCTGCTGGCTCATCTTCCCTACAAAATGACTCAGAAATTTGTTGTTGTTAGTTGCAAAGTCATGTCTCACCCATTGTGACCCCATGGACAAAGTTCCTCCGCCTTCCTGTCCTCCACCATCCTCTGGAATCCACCTAAGCTCACACCTACTGCTTCAGTGACTCCATCCAGCCACCTCGTTCTCTGTCGTCCCCTTCTTCTTTTGCACTCAATCAGTCCCAGCATTAGGTTCTTCTCCAGTGAGTCCTTCCTTCTCATTAGGTGGCCAAAGTATTTTGAGTTTCATAGTCAGGATCTGGCCTTCTAAAGAGCAGTCAGGGTGGTTCTCCTCTAGGGCTGACCAGTTTAATTGCCTGGCAGTCCATGGGACTCGCAGGAGTCTTTTCCACTTCAGACTTTCTTATGATACAACTTTCACCCTATGACTGGGAGCCTCAGAGAAGGAGATCCAAACTCAAAATAAGAAAAAGATTCCTTATCATGAGAACCTTTTAAGGAATAATCTGCCTCCGGGAGTCATAGAGACTCCATCACTGGAGGTTTTCAATTGAAAGTTAGACAGTCATTTGTCTGGAATATTAGGATAATTAAACTATTGCAGACAAAGCAATTAACAGAAAATATAGTGTGTGAACAGCAGGACCAAAAAAAGATAAAAAAGAAAGGGGTTATGGGAGATCTACTCCACTGTAAAAAGAAAAAATGTCAGTTATTACAGGTAATGTTTAAAAATCAGCACACAGTTAAAAATCATGATAGGTTTATCTAATATAGTAATTCTTAAATCACCTCTTTAAGTTTTAATTTTGATGAGTTACAGATATATAATAATAGTATAAAATGGTTAAATAGCTATTTCCCTCTAATGGTGAGGATTTGATAGCACCAAACCAGATTAGGTAGAATTTAACAGAATTTGGTTTAGAATTGAAATCTCTATTCCCACCTTGCTTAGCTAATATGATTCAAACTGAAGTCTGGATCTTTCGAGGACATGACATCTGGTAGGAATTATCCACACAGGAGTTGCCTTTATCACGTTAATCCGTAACCTGGTTTGTTTTCAGATTAGTACAATATAATTCTAGTCAATATGGATTTACAACATAAATCCAGCCTATCTGGCACTGCAGTCATTAAGGTCTGCTCAATTAATTGTGACTTAACAGCATGGCTTAGCATGATATGTGAACTCATACCTTGCATTACACAGAAGTTTCAGTTCACATTCAGTACTATACACAATAATTATTAGGCCTGTGTAAATATGCAATTCATATTTTTGTGGCCTGGATATGATACAATTTTCCTCAGAAATTTTCACTGAAACTTTAAAAATTTCTAAGCAACTTAATTTGAAAGCTTTGCAGTCAGATACATATGTCATCTCTGAATCATGCAGTTAATCCACATTTATACACCACTCCAAACAGACAATAAAAAAGCTAAAAAGAAAGCAAAAAGATCAGAACACATCCTCTCCAGCAAGCAGCACCTAAATAAGCAGGAATTAAGACCAAACAAACAATGAAGCAGAAAACGAAACCCTAATCAAAGAACTGCCAAGGGAAAAACCCTCAACAACAAACCCCACACTTACTAGCATTGATAATGTTATCTAGCCAGATAGTGAAATGTCTACTAGCAAACTATTAAGTTCAAAGAGCACCAAGGATGCAGGAGTTCAACTCTGAGTTGATTATTTGTAATATTCTATTACATCCAGGGGTGAAATGCTACTGGTTCGGACTAGTTCAGTAGAACCAGTAGCGGAGATTGGGGCTGGTTCGCAGAACCAATAGCGATCGCTGGCTGGCCACACACCCAAACCGATCCACGGCCCTGACATGCTTGCCTGCCTAATGCGCTGCCTTTTTCTGCAACATTGCCCTCCCCTCTTTGGATCTCCCTGCATGGGAGGTCAGCCTTTGCAGAAACCAGGTGGGTGGTTTGTATGGAGGATTAGTGGGGGGGGGATGCATAGCTCTCCAGCATGGAGAGTGGGGCAAGAGAATGCTCCGAAATTAGCTTAGGCAGAATGACTTGAGTGAGTGGCATGTATGGTGTCAGGAGATCAACCCTGACTGTTCTTTAGAAGGCCAAATCCTGAAGATGAAACTCT
This sequence comes from Calamaria suluensis, assembly GCA_032468135.1. Taxonomy (NCBI): domain Eukaryota; kingdom Metazoa; phylum Chordata; class Lepidosauria; order Squamata; family Calamariidae; genus Calamaria; species Calamaria suluensis. The sequence goes on along the minus strand of JANHFP010001760.1, from coordinate 108,746 downwards.
AAATACTTTGGCCACTTAATGAGAAGGAAGGACTCACTGGAGAAGCATGTAATGCTGGGGAAGATTGAGGGCCAAAGAAGAAGGGGACGATAGAGAACAAGGTGGCTGGATGGAGTCACTGAAGCAGTGGGCGTGAGCTTGGGTGGACTCTATAGGATGGTGGAGGACAGGAGGGCCTGGAGGAATGTTGTCCATGGGGTTGCGATGGGTCAGACATGACTTCGCAACTAACAACAACAACAGCCTTACAATGTCTTCCCAGTGTACAAACTCTTTTAGGTCTGCAGCTGTTATCATGTGAAACCAAGATTGAAGGATTGCTTCTATTAACTTGGTTAATTAATTGCTAGATCAATTCTGACTAACATGTTTCTTTAGTTGGCTCTGTAGATTTTCAATTGGGTTAAGGTCTGGGCTATTCTCAGGCTATTCCAGCAGTGGAACTCCCCTCAAAAAAAGTGGTATTATTAGCTGTCAAACCTCAAAAATATACTTTTCCCAAAAGGTTTCCACAATTTTGGCCACCACTGTATGTGATCATATATGGTTGATATTCTAGGACACCATCCTTAAAAATGACAATAACTATAGTTGTATAATATAATAATTATAGATGTGTAAAGTAATAGGAAATAAGACTGGAGAACAATTTAATCCTTAATCCTGAATAATTATTTTGTGGATGAAAGATGAAAGTTTTAAAACTAATTTCAAAGCATACTCTATTGAGGAAATATCTGTTTTGCTTATTATTGTTGCTATTGGTTCAAGTAAATTACAAGCTACATACTTGTAAGTGAAGTCTCAGTGAAATAGTATGCTTCAGGATCAGGCCTTGCTTCTTTTCTCTGCAACAGAGACATATTCTGAAATGATGTCCTTGTACTAAAATTAATGTGTCATAACTGTCACTGGGAAAGTAATTTGAGAGCTAAGGGTCACCAAATGTTAGCAAGAAGGAATATTTTCTTTAAAGTAATCTAGGTTCTATTATAGATGATTTCAAAGACATCCCATGGTAAATGTATCTCTAAAAAGTTTCCACAAACTATTTGGGGTAAAAAAGAAGGATATCCCTTGAAAATGTGGTGAAAATTTTGAGTTCCACCATTTAATCATCAATAATTAGGAGGAAGTATGTCAAAGAGAGAGGGACACAATGGCTAAGCGGGTAAGGCAGCTGAATTTGTTGATCAGAAGGTCGGCAGTTCAGCAGTTCGAATCCCTAGTGCTGTGTAATGGGGTGAGCTCCTGTTACTTCTCCCAGCTTCTGCCAACCTAGCAGTTTCGAAAGCACGTAAAAATGCAAGTAGAAAAAATAGGGAACACTTTTGGTGGAAAGGTAACAGCGTTCCATGCGCCTTTGGCATTGAGTCATGCCGGCCACATGACCATGGAGACATCTTTGGACACTGCTGGCTCTTCGGCTTTGAAATGGAGATGAGTCCCGGCCCCTAGAGTTGGAAACGACTAGCACATATATGTGAGGGAAACCTTTACCTTTACCTATGTCAGAGAGACCCTGCTATTGGAAATCTGTAGACTTTTTAAAAAAATGTATGTTTTATCACTTTTGGGCAGTTAAGACAGTTGACTTTACACGAAACATGACCACAAAATCCAAGAAATTGAGCAAATATTCACATAATCTGTAATTTCTGCTTCAAGAAAAGCCTTCTACATCTTTTAACAGACTAAATGAAAATTGTGTCTACATCCTGGAATGGTTTCAATAGACATGTTACAAAAACTTCTAGTATGAGCAAGGGAAAAACAAAATTGAGATTTCTGTATTAATAAGGAAAATCAGTTTTGGCTTAGGTTTTGTCAACTTTGCTAAAATCTATTTCCCTTTCAATTAGAACACAGAAACAAGTAACAGGAGCATAAATTTAGAATAACATGCCATGACAACATGCTTCCATTTGATGCAATCATTAGACTATAGGAAAACATTGTTTAGAGATGTGTCAAAATTTGAGGGCCAGACCTATATTCCTTTTCGTATTTGCATGTTTTCTGGTATAATAAATATGTAAATGAAGATGGAGAATATAAGCAAGTTATTCTTTTAAAGCTATCAAAATGGATTTGCTACATCCAATTTCTAGTCAGCTTTCTGTATAAAAATCTTCTGATTTGTAAATTGAATTTTATCATTCCCATGTAAATTGTAGACAAGTGTTTTGATTTGCATATCAAATGATTCCATGCACACCAAGGTAATATATTATAAGTGGAATTGCCTTTACCCACTTGAAAAACCCTTTTACTTTGTAAAGGCTTCTCTTTGTAATTAGGAAAATCAAACCAATGTGAAATATCTGTCTACACCTAGCTTTATCCATGTCATCCCTTAAATCTGATAAGATAGGAAGTGAACTATTAGGAAGATAACAAACTGAAAGTTATCAGAAACTTAAAAAGTGAATGGATATTTATCTGGATATAATATTAATTTCACATTTCCATTATTAGATTATTAGATATATTAATTATTAGATTATTATTAGATATATTAATAATATAACCTTTAACAATATGGCAATATATTTATATAGGTGCTATAGTTATATATAGTTACATAGAGTTCTCATTTAGCAACAGGCAATTCATTCACTAAACCAAGTGGCTGCTAAGTGAAACCATGAATGTATTATCTTTCTTCAGCTTTCCCTTGCTTTACAGACCTGCAAAGCAGTGGTGAAATCCATTTTTTTTACTACCTGTTCTGTGGCTTGGTGGGCATGGTTTGTTTGACAAAATCCCCATTCCCACCCTACTCTGGGACCAGCCAGAGGTAGTATTAGCTGGTTCTCCAAACTACTCAAAATTTCTGCTGCCAGTTCTCTGAACTGCTCAAAATTTCCGCTGCTGGTTCTCCAGAACTTATCAGGACCTGCTGGGTTTCACCCCTGCTGCAAAGGTCTTACATATGAGGATTGGTTGTTTTTACTCTTCATTGTTTCTGTTGCTAAGTGAGGGACATTTAATTAATTAATGTAATACTGAAATCTTAAGCCTACCCTACAGCTAAATTATGTAGCAAATAATACACACATATTAAATAGATCAGTTCATAGACACATTTGCTTTGTTCAAACCTTCTTAACAAAATGACCACATGAATTTTGACACATGTCTGGTTCATGCATGGCAAGCCAAGATAGAAAAATATTAATTTATGAAACATTCCTGTGAACGTACATCTATTAGGAAGCGCTGCCACTCTTGACCATGGTTAAGTCTACTGATGACTTACTGTTGGTTTCAAGACTTTCACAAAGTTCCGTTTTGACCTCGCCATTTGGTCTGTCATTTCCCTTTTGGATCAGCTTGCTTTGCATTGTGGCTGCAGTGACAACAGCCTTGAAACTCCTCTTCCTTTTTTGCACATTTTGTTCTGGATGAAAAATTATAATATAAACCTTGGGAATGTAGAGCATGCCCAAAGAGACAGAAGCACTTAAACTTAAGGACACTGTAAGAGTTGTTGTCTGGATGTACATCTAGAAAAAAAATAAAAAAGAAAAAGAATAGGATAAGTTAAGCTTGTGAAAAAAAATTCAGAAAAAATATTTTTTTCTAAATACATCAGAGACAAAATCTTTTGTATCTTAACAGAAACATAGGACTTTTAAGATGGGACAGAGAGGCAGTTGGTCCTCAATTTGTGACCATATTTGGGACTTTTGTCACTAAGCAATATCATAAGTGTGAGTTGTGCTTGATTTTGCAATCATTTTTGTCATAGTCATTAAGCAAATCATACAGTCATTAAACAAATCCAGGTTTTTCCATTTACTTTGCTTGTTGTAATCCCCCAGGGACGATTGGAAATGGTGATCACAAGACCTCAGGATGCGGAAACCATTGTGAATGCATGCCAAGTGCCAAGGGCCCCGATTTTGATCACATAACCAGGGGATACTGCATAGTTAGTACAAAGGACCAGTTGTAAATTAAGGTATTTTTCACTCCATTAGACATAGTCCCCCCCCCCAAAGTGGATGGAAATGTCTGTACATTTTATGGAGCATATATCCAGCTGGGCCACGGTGGTGGGGTCCTTTTACAGTGCTGAACCCTGCCAGAGTGCAAGAGTCAATAGGTAGAGCTGGCACATGAGAGGACATCTGTCTGTGGTCTTCTCAGGCTCCGCCTCCTGTCCTCACTACAGTTTTGCTCCATATTTAGCATTCCGTATTCACAGTGAGATGGCGCTCCATATTCATTTTCTCCTTGAAACCATGGTGCATCTTATGGAGCGAAAAATATGGTACTTTTTTTCAAGAGCACTATAACTCCAAATTATTGTTAATCCAATGGCTGTAAGTCAAGGACTGCCTACATGAGAAAGAGTCAAGTAGGATAGTAATTAATGTGATCTGCTAGAACCAGAAAGTCCCAGGTTCAAATTTGTATAAAATACGTTGGCTGAGCTATTTCTTTCAATTGTTCTATATGTTATTGTGAATATGCAAATGTAAAGCAGACAAATGTCAGATAAGGCCATCTTAAAACTTTGGAAAACAGTTTTTTTTACATTCTTTCATAAATTGTAAGAATATGCAAATATATAGTTTTATAATTAATAAACATGACTATGTATTATACTCCATGCTTTATTTTGATATATAGTAATAAGGTTAAAATATTTCCTAAAAAATGCACAAATAGAAGGAAGCAGTGGCATTTATTCACAAATACCGATAGGGTGCTTTATTCCTTTTTGTGGTAAATTGTTCCTCACAAGTGCATGAGAGAATATTAATGTACTTAGGAACAATGAATGTAAAATAACTACATTTTCATATTTGAGTTGATTAACATGTCTGACAATATGGTTGGCTTGATGTAATCTATTCACTAAACTGAATTTTTCAGGGCAATTAGATGTTAGATCTAATGCACAATTAGATTAAAGTAATGTTTTGGTGCAGTGTGTTCAATATTTAGTTTGAAAAATGGCAGCAGTTATTCTCTGAATTCTAGAACTCTCAGAAAATGAATATCTCCCCACTGGAGTCAAAACTATCATTTTCAAACAACATTTCTAATAGAGATATTGTAGCAGACAGTTTCAGAAACCATAAGCATTACAAATTGGAAGTAAGAATAGGTTTCTGTGAGAAAACAATTTGGAATAAATCTTGTTTATAGCCGAGAAGTGAATTTCTCCTCACAACAGATTGCCTTCAACTACTCTGAGAAATGGCAACTCTTTTGCTGACAGCAGTTGTTTCTTTCTGTACCTGCAGAAGGAAATAATCATTAGTGCTGCCTTGATTTGAAATGTTGCATGTACTTACTTGTGGGTGGGTGTTGTAAGATTGAGACAGCAGCATTCTTGAATAGGAGTTATTCAATAGCCATAAATTCCATCCATCACCATGTTTCTCATCCTGACTGCCATCTCATACAACCATTACTAGACCAAAGCTTTGCATCATGGATCATTGACAAGCAAAAATTAAGCCATTTTAGCTGCAACCCAGTTTTGCAATGTTTTTCAAGCAAGACATGATAAAATGCTTTCTGATAGCTAGGAATAACTTGACAAGGTTTTCTTTCCAATTCTGCATGCCCATTATTGAATTGTTGAGAACAATCTTAGGTCTTTATTGATAAAAAATATGATGTTCATTGTCTCTGCTATTCTTATGGCATAACTCACATTTTCATATTAACTCAACTTACGTTATCAAGTATTTACAGTATTGAAGCTCTCAAAACCAAGTCTTTATGACACTAGTAATTCTTTATAAATTAGGTAATAACCAATAGAATAAGTTGACAAATAGGAATTCATCTAGCAGTACATTATAAATGATATCTCTTGCAAATGCATACCTTGTGATGTTCAAATTGAATAATTGGGTTAATTGAATATGGATTTCCATATCCATATAAGGGCAAAAATATTTCTGCACACCCATAGAAATCATCCAAATTCATTATGTGGTCTCTGATTCAAATTTTCTTGACTTAGTTTGAAATGCCAGTTTAGGAGCTTGAACGATCCGGTAATTATTTAAGAATTCAAAACATAGAAGAAACTAAACAAGAAAATCTGATAATATTGGTATCCAAGATATTTGCAGGCTTAGGAATCGATAAAGAATACATTTATGACAATATAGAAGAATCATATTGGATTTATTCCAACTACGCAAAAAAAAAAAATTACCAGGGGAGATCCATGTAAGATATAATAGAAAATCTCTACATTTCTACACCAAACCACCCCAATGATGCTGTGGAAGTGATGTCTCGGTGCCTGGAGTCGGTACGGGTCTGGATGGGCAGAAACAGGCTGAAGCTCAACCCCTCCAAGACTGAGAGGCTTTGGTTCCCGGCATCTCGGTACAACCAGATTATTCCAACTCTGGCTATCGGGGACGAGAATTTGTCCCCGGTAGAGAGGGCTCGCAACTTGGGGGTCCTCC
>JANHFP010001760.1:60108-70520 GCA_032468135.1 Calamaria suluensis | reverse complement strand
ATGCTGGGAAAGATTGAGGGCCAAAGAAAAAGGGGACGACAGAGAATGAGGTGGCTGGATGGAGTCACTGAAGCAGTGGACATGAGCTTGGTTTGGACTGCAGAGGATGGTGGTGGACAGGAGGGCCTGGAGGAACGTTGTCCATGGTGTCGCGATGGGTCGGACACGACTTCACAACTAACAACAACAAATCATTTATTAAAGATGCAGGTGAAGTTGTGAGCCAATTGATCATCACAGGATTTCAAGCAATAAGGAGTTACTCTGCCTGGGCCTGGTGTTTTCCAGTCTTTTGTCTATGAAACAGACCTTGCACCTCTTTTTCTAGAATCACCAGAGGTGGGCAGCCCAGAGGGATGGAATCAGATTTGGTTTACTGTTGATACATCTGAAATGGGGAGGGTAGTGATAGTCACAGTGATCTCTTCTAAATGCATTTCTACTGCAGGTTTTAGTGGAGATCACTGTGACTATCACTACCCTCCCCATTTCAGATGCATCAACAAATCTGATTCCATCTGTCTGGGCCGCCCATCCTAGAAAAAGAGTATTTTTTTCACTGAAATATGAAACAGCTGTGTCTGCCTAATTTGCCAAGAGACAAATCGTGGCTGTTTTCAAAAGGCACTATCAGATGAAACATGCTAACTACACCAAGCTAACTGGGAATGAACGCGGCGAAAAATGGAAGGAACTGGAAGCTGTTTTAACGGCACAGCAGCGCTTTTTCACAAGAGCCCGTGAGTCAAATGAAAATGCCACAATGGTGAGCTACATGAATTTCCACCAGCACTGTGTAGGCTCCCCGATCTAAATTCTTTTAGACGGGAATTAAAGACCTACCTTTTTTGTGCAGCCGGATTGGGAGGGATTCAGTCCTCAGACTAATGGTTTTAAATTTTAAAATCTTAAATTTTAAATTTAATAAGTTGACAATTTTAAATCTTGTTAATTGTCTAGTCAGCCAGAGTATATAATTTTTAAATTTTAAATCTTATTATTGTACTGTTTGGTTTTTTAGTTGGCTGTAAACTGCCCCGAGTCCTCGGAGAGGGGCGGTATAAAAATCTAATCTAATAAATAATAAATAAATAAATAATAGATGACAGGGAAAAGCATAAATCCAAAGAAACAGAGTTAGTGGAAGAGCAAAATTAGACAGACTGTAGGACTTTAAAATATTTGTGATATTCTATGTAACAATGAAGGAGAAATTGAGATGAGAAAAAAAATTAAAATTAAATTAAACAAAAACACCAACTAGATGTTCAGATGTTGCAACTGAGCAACACTTTAATGTGTATTAAAACCATAGACAATAAGAACAAACGTTCAAATGATAGTAGAATAAAACTTTATGACATTATCTTGGATTAAAATTCTCTAATATCTTCTTCCCAGATGCTAATGAATCCCACAACAAATTCAGTTCATATGTAACATTTCAAAAAGTGGCCAATTATTTTACATTTTGTTTAAAATATTTTGAGAAAATATGCAGACTCCAAGTTTGCATTTTGATTCATGGAAGGGTTATGATTCTACATTAGCAATTTTGCTAAGAACTGTTATTCTTAAATTGTTTAAAAGGACAAAAGGTTCTGTTTCAACAATCGTTTTTGTTTTATCATACCCTGACCTAAATCTGCTATGCAGGACTGAAATAATTCAGCAACATAAGCAAGGTATCCTGAGGTAAGAAAACATAAGGTTAAAATAAAAAACAAGGGAACAGCAAGATTGTGATATCTTCCCCACAAAAAAAACATTTAATTTTCTATTAGAAAACAAAAAACAGGTGAATACAAACAACTGAATCTAATTATTATACTAACAGTTTACCTTCTAAAATTGCTAGGTGTAATGTGCCTTAGTCAAATTCAATCTACTTTCTTTAGGGTTGTTCTGCTGCTAAATTTCACATTAGAAACAACAATGTGCCAATAAAAATAAAGTTTTGTAAATTCTGGCAAAAAGTTAAGTTCCTTATGTCTATGGAGATTCTCAATCATTTAGCTTATTGTTGTACCAGAGCTTTTTGGTTGAGAAGTGAAATCAAAGAAAAACCCCAAGAAAGTCCATTTGTGTTTTGGAAAGGCACTTTTGGGTGAAGTTCTTTAGTTATTTTACTGAGTCTTTTCTTTTGTTCATGGATTAAAAATTGAATTTTGAAAAGAAACAAAAAATATTACTATGTAGAATTCCACTCTTTGTCTGACTTATTGGTCAGAAAATAGATTAGGGACTAATGGTATTTTTATTTTTAAAGATAGTGATTTTTTTTTATCAACAGGTATAAGTTGATTGGAGTTCCTGTATAGTTGGATGGCCAAATAAATATACTAAGTAAATAAATACATCTTTGAACTGTAGATCCTATACCAGAAACACCTAGAGATTAAATTCTGAATTTTCCTGAATATTTCTTATTCCTTGCATTTTGTGGAGTACCAATTAAGAGTTCAGGACAATTCAAAAGCTGGGTCATTCTTCTGTGCCCTTATAATAATAACAACAAAATTGTTTTATTAAAAAGTACAGAATTTTTTGGAAGCAAAAAATTAAAAATACATTTATTACCAAATTCCTATATGCGGTTCTCATAAATGTGGTTTGATGTGTATTTGCACAAAGGCATGTGTATTTGCACAAAGGCATCCACAAGGCTATTCTAAGAAATACTAAATTATCAAATTAAAACTTTAGAAAGATATGACATTCACATCATCAGCATGTATGCATTTGGCACTTGAATCGCATAGAAATTAATAGGTAAATAATCAGAAGATCAAAGTGATCCATTTTCTGCTGTCTTGAAAAAGAACTAAAAATTAAAAGTACAAGAAAAATACCACATTCTTTATGTAAAGAATAGTTCCTTTATTTGATGATACCAGATGCCTTAAAAGTCTCATTCTTAAGTATAATTGAGGGAACAATTCTAAAGTGCAATTGCAGTATCCTGAAAAACCTGAACTTGCAATGTCAACTGGCAGCAATGAAGGAATGATCTTCAATGTAATTCCTGTTAGTCCCTTTTCCTTACAATAATCTCATCCATTATGGAAGAGAGTAGGCTTAAGACAGGCTACAGATACAACACACCTTTTCTGCAGGCTGTGGATATGGCAGAGAAAAATCTCATCTTCTTTTTTTCTCTATTACTCCAATCTTATTTGGACAATGTCAACCTTAAAGCTGGGTAAGGTTTCCCTTGCACATATATGCTAACCGTTTCTGACCCTAGGGGCCGGTGCTCATCTCCGTTTCAAAGCTGAAGAACCAGTGCTGTCTGAAGACGTCTCCGTGGTCATGTGGCTGGCATGACTCAACACCAAAGACGCATGGAACGCTGTTACCTTTCCACCAAAGGTGGTCCCTATTTTTTCTACTTGCATTTTTACGTGCTTTCGAAACTGCTAGGCTGGCAGAATCTGGGACAAGTAATGGGAGCTCACCCCATTACACGGCACTAGGGATTCAAACCCCTGAACTGCCGACCTTCTGATCGACAAACTCAGCTGCCTTACCCACTGAGCCATGTCCCTTACCATTTAAATTAGCATAATGATTATCACCTAAATGTTGGTTTTGATTTGTAGTTTATACAATTTATTCTAAGTTAAGCTCTGAAAATTCTTTACATAAACATGAAGCGAAGATCCCATGCCAGTTAACAAGAAGAATAAGTGGGTCATCGCAGACCTTCTAAATTAAATGTGCTGTCTGATCTTTAATGACAGCCGTGATCATTCATTTTGTGAAAATTGAACTAACAACAGGGCATGATGTCAGCATGTACGGCATAAAGATTAATGAGCTCATTCACCTTCTGGGATGCTATATTACCATTAAATTGATTAGTAGAATGGTCCATGTATTGAAATCACAAACAATCTGATGGATTTATTTGAACTTCTGAGTAGATTGTTCCGTGATGAACAGCACACTTTCGGCTCCTCATTGTTACTTTTGAATGGATGATAAATGCTAACAAGTTTTGTGCTATGGATTTCAGTAGGATAAACATTGGTTAGACCTTATCCCTGCTTCTTTTGAAATAGAAAGGAAACTACAGTGACAGCAAAGAGTGTAGTTTATTTCTGTCTATTCTCCTTTAAGCTCTCTATGCTACCCAGTATTTGTTCAGTGAGTCTACTATAGAGGGAAAAGGAAATCAGAAGTTCATTGCCTTCCTTTATGCTTCACTAGCTTTCTAAATGAAACTACATGTCCCATTCCTAGAAAAAGCTATGACTAGGTCAGGAACTCATCTATCAGCTGGGTGGTTGCATCCTGTGCCTTCAGATCATGCCCTGGAACTTCACTTAACCAAGTGTTATATGTCTTCTGCTTCTATTACCATTAGGTGTTATATGGTCATGCTTCAAGGTCTCCTTCATTAAAGAATATATATGCTATACCCTGATTTATCTATCCATAAGTGCGTGAACAATGCATTTGGGGAAAGCATCTCATGCATTGAACAGAATATTCACTGAATTTTGACCAAAACATTTCTAAAATTATGTTGGAAAGACTACACTAAAGCAAATGTAATTTATTATATGAATCTAAAACAGATTATTGGATTCATGTGATATAGGTTTTATGTCTTGGGAGATGCAGGAAGATACATACCGAAATTGCAAGTATTTAATGGGACTATAGATAGAAAACAAGTCAAGGGCAACCAATCCATCAGAAAGTAAGCAAAGCTAGAAAGAAAAACTGTCAAGATTCTAGATTGACAGTCAGTTTCATTACTGCCAAGGTTTACAAGAATGGTCCCATCTGTCTACTTGATGGAAGTCTGCTGATAGAAAATATGTTGTAACATATTTGCTTTTCCTACAGTCCTATCAGGAGAAAACACTCAGTGTTACCAGTCACATGCTTCATATTTTATGCACATGAATTAAAGGCATGTATATTTATTGTGTTCATAAACCTCCAGATACAACCAAAATTACTCCCAGTAGTTTATGATGTAAAAAGAGAGTAAAAACATAAAAAGCCAGAAACACAGAATAATTTTCTTTCTTTCTGGTCAATCAGGTCTGATTCTGAGACTATCCGAAGAAGTCCCTGCAATTTTCTGGGCAGAAATAGTTTGCTATTACATGTTTCCTATGATGGAAAGTGACTTGTCCAATGTTAACCAGCTGGCTCTGTATCTATGGTGAATTTAGAAATCATAGTTTCCCAGTTTCTAGCCTGAAACAGCAAAACGGATCTAACTAGAAGAATATAACAAATCAGAAAGACATAAACAGCTGAAATGATGTATAAGACTGATCACTCAGAATCAAAATAATTCTTGTTACCAGATCTCAGTAGAGAGGTGTAAACACCCAAATTTTTATTCACTTTCTTGAGGCTATTTTATTCAGTTCCAAACAGATATGCATTAGTGAATATGCTGACCATTGGTATATGATACTATTAATGGAAGGTAAATATGCATCTCTACATTTCTTTGTATTCAAATTCTATTCAATTTTATATTCTGATATGGTAAAGATAGATAATGGACTGGTTAGCAGCAAAGCTACTCAGATTTGATCTGGATAAGATAGACATTGTATTGTAAGGTAGGTGATTTTAACCAGATTAAATCCAGGTCTTCTCCGAGAACTTGAAGTATATACATTTAAATTTAACTATCCTTCCAAAGTGTGGAAAACTCTTGTCACAGAAAGTAAGAGTTAATAAAATGGAGAGGCAATATTCTTTGGCACATGTGCTGCTTGCAGGAATTTTAATGTGGAATGGAAATAATGTCTCCATTCACTTACCAAGTCACTTCATCACATTGTTCCATTGTACCAGAAGGAATACACAACAGGGTGTTTTGTTTTATTTAAGTATCTCTTATTGAACTCATCTATTTTTCAACAGATTAATCAACAAGAACATAAATACAGTTTGTTGATGCCCCTGGAAAGAGTTTTGCAATAGCTCCCAGTGGCTAGACACTATGATTACTGCTTTGTCTTATTGTCTGTATCTGAAAGGGGAGGAAAAGGCTAATAACAGCTGTTTATTTCCAGGATGATAAGTGCTTTTTCAGGGGTCCCAAAATGATGTAGTTATTTTCATTCTCATACCTTATCTTAAATGATGTTATGAGATAGCATTTCTACCCCAAAAATGTAAACTAGAGGTAATTTAGAGATCCTGGGTTAATTTAAAACACCCTTGTAAACAAAAAATATTCATGATGTTTCTATTCTTCTCTAAACATATTGTCAAGCAGGTAGAAAGAAAAGACAGCAAGAGGATTAAAAAAAGGAATGGAGAAACAAATGGGTTTTTCCCCTGTTCCTTTTGTTTTCACTATGGATATCTCTGCCTTTCTTCAGTAGTTGATGGCATGCAGGGGCTTGGATTTTCATCTTTGAACATGCCTATATGAAATTATCTGATCTTCAATCGTCAGAATGTATGCATCTAGTGGATTGCACGTTTCCTACAATGGGAAGCAGGAAATGAAAGCCCCTTGATCCCGCTGGATTTCTCAGCAGCCTTCAGCCATGGCATCCTTCTAGACAAGGATTGAGAATTATGAGCCCTAATCTTGGTAAGGCAACACTTGGAATACTGCATTCAATTTTGGTTGCCACGATGTAAAAAAATGTGGAGACTCTAGAAAGAGTGCAGAGAAGCGCAACAAAGATGATTAGGGGACAGGAGGCTAAACATATGAAGAATGGTTGCAGGAACTGGGCATGTCTAGTTTAGTGAAAAGAAGGACTAGGGGAGACGTAACAGCAGTGTTCCAATATCTCAGGGGCTGCCACAAAGAAGAGGGAGCCAAGCTATTCACCAAAGCACCAGAGGGCAGAACAAGAAGCATTGGGTGGAAACTAATCAAGGAGAGAAGCAACCTAGGACTAAGGAGAAATTTCCTGACAGTTAGAGCAATTAATCAGTGGAACAACTTGCCTCTAGAAGTTGTAAAAGTGCCAACACTGAAAGTTTTTAAGAAAAGATTGGAAAACCATTCGTCTGAAGTGGTGTAGGGTTTCCTGCCTGGGCAGGGGGTTGGACTAGAAGACCTCCAAGGTCCCTTCCAACTCTGTTATTCTATTCTATTGTATCTGCAGTTATCTATTTCTTTCTGAGTGGACAGTTTCAAGTAGCAATGGAACAAAGGAGATCAGGTTAAGTTCTTGGCCACTTCACTTTATTTTGCCTCAAAGTTCAGTCATCTCCCCATTGGCCATATATTGGTAGGTGTGTCAATATTCTGATGATAACCAGTTATATCTCTACTCAGACCAAGCAGTAGATCTATATCTGGAATATAATAGATGGTGGAAAGGAAAAAGAAGACTTTGGCTTAATTCCAGAAAGATGGAGTGGCTGTAGTTTCAAAATCTGATCATCAGATTCTAGTTCAATCTTTGGTTCTGAATGGGATTGCACATTTTTATCTGGTATTTGTCATGGAATCCAGGTTCCTAGTAATGCAACATATCAAAGCTGTGTCCAGAAGCACTTTTGTACAGCTTTGGATTGTACATCCAGACCAGGACTGGAATGAATATGGTCACTCATGCCCTTGTCACCTCATATACTTTTTCTGGTGTGACACCTCAATTTGCACTAATAGCCTGCCTTCTAAAATCAGGATGGCACCTTCCTTATTAATATTTAGAAAATTACTCTGCTGTAGAGGCTTACAGGAGTAAAGGTTATACTACATGGTGGAGGAATGAGTTGATTTTGATATAGGAAACTTGTTAATTTGTTATTTTAGGACAAATTTGTTTATATAATGCATATTTTGTGCACTTTAGTGAAATGTAGGTCTCTGTGAACAGAGAAAATCCAAGCAAAGCAAAAGAGATACTAGTTCAGAAGTACTCTAGAACTGGATGCTTATTCCTTTTCAGGGACTGTAAACTCACGCAAAACCAAAAGACCAGCACTTTGATGGAATCTTTCAGCATCTATAGGTCTGGGTCAGGTTAAATTTATAATCATCAAGGTGTTGATCACCAACTCCAGAAGATATATTTGGAGATATTATAAAAAATTCAGTTTATGGATGGGATTGGAAAGTTCACATCAGAGTGAGACTATTCTGCTTCCCATTCCATGTGGACTTTATGGGTACCCAGGAAATTAGCCAAATGCATGGATAAGGTCTTCAGTTCAGCAGTTCAAATCCCTAGTGCCATGTAATGGGGTGAGCTCCTGTTACTTGTCCCAGCTCCTGCCAACCTAGCAGTTTCGAAAGCACATAAAAATGCAAATAGAAAAAGTAGGGACCACCTTTGGTGGGAAGGTAACAGCGTTCCGTGTGCCTTTGGCATTGAGTCATGCCAGCCACATGACCACGGAGACGTCTTCGGACAGCGCTGGCTCTTCAGCTTTGAAACGGAGATAGGCACCGCCCCCTAGAGTCGGAAACGACTAGCATGTATGTGCATGGGAAACCTTTACTATGCCCTTCTTTAATCATGGCTAGCCAGCCATTCCAGAGCGAAGTCCTGACAAGACTCACAGTCAAGCCGATGTCTCCTCACAGTTCCAGCCACAACACTGGGCTTCCAATGCCTGCACGGCAGCCAGTCCCTCAATGAACGCCCCAAAAAGGCAGCTGTGATGTCATCAGATGGCGCCTGCAGCCTCCAGAGTTTGGTGCCAAAATGAGGAGCCCAAGCTGAAGATAGAGGAGAGCTGGTTTGCTGAAATCATCGTGCCAACCCTGCACCCGTCTGAATGGCAGCCCCAACATGTGGCAATGTGTGGGGCTGACAAACAGCCTTTCGGCACTCTATTCTAGGAAACCCTCAATTTGCTTATTGTAAACTCAGCTCCATTGTCATACTGAGGCTTCTGGTCTTGCTTCCAGGGAAGACTACAAAGGAGTAGAGCTATTAAACATTTGTACTTTAGGTGTTCCCCAATATCATTCAGCTTTGCCATCAGTTCTAGCATTCTAGCATTTACACAATCCTGTATTTACTTTTCCCTGCCAAACCTCATTTGGCAGTATAAAATTTTCTTAGGATAAATCAGCATGCTATTAATCTCTCCTTCATTCGGCACACAGTACATGTCACATCCTCTTTCCTTGCATGGATTAACTGGTCCTCTTCTATTAAAATGCTTAACCTGGGCCTTTGCTTGCTTGTCATTCTCCCCAAGTCTCTCGGTTATCTGTGCTCTGCAAGTGGTTATTACCTCCTATAGAGAAGAGCATTTCTAGTGGGTAGATCCACAGCTGGTAGTTCAGATTATTTGGATTGCTGAAAAGCTTGAACTCAGAGTTGATATCACAGGTCCTGTTCAGGGATTCTTCTTTCGCTTACATACAATCAGCAGGATGCCCTGGGAACTTCCTCTGTGTTCTATATTCTTTTCAGCCTTCTTCTGGTTCACAGACATAATCTGCGTAGTCCATAATCTGTCGCAAAGGATTTATAATGTTGTTGGTTAACTAGTTACTACTCTTTTAAATGACATTTTACTTGGCATGAGACAGACACAACATGCTTGATGAAAAGGCAAAGGAAGCATGTATTCACAGGTGGAGCGTAAAAACTGTAACCAAAACAAATGTACCGTACAGATGAAAGTTGTTCCTGCTACTAAAATAACATCAATGACAATATCAAAAATAATCCCCATTCTTACTTGTCCTTCTCTGTACATTTCAGCTAGAACAATGATATTTAGTGCTCTTCCTAACTCATCTTCATTGTCGCACATTCCCAGCATTATCACCAATTCATATTAAACCTTGCCTCTATTTTTTTTTTTTTTTTTTGGTTTCCAAACTTGCAGCTCTACAGAGCTTCTGGGCATTTTCTGGGCATTTTCCTGCTGTCTTCTGCTTCAACTGCCTCTGTTTCTCGGCTCTTATATCTATATATGGTGCCCACGTACAGTATTGATTCCAAGAAAATATTAATTCTCCCTCTCCCCCCTCTCTCTCTCCCTCCCTCCCTCTCTCTTTCTCTCTCTTGATTTTCTTGCTTGTTTGTTTGCAAACAACCAAATAACTATACATCTAGATCAGGGAACAACAACTTGCAGCTCTGGAGCCGCATGTGGCTCTCTTTTATCCTTCTGTTGCAGCTCCCTGTTGCTAGTCAGCTCCACAATTGATAGGGCTTTCAGTTAGGACAGGTAGAGGAAAAAGGATACTGCGCTAGGAGGAGATTCTATGGTGGGGAAACTGGACTTCTGGCCAGCTCCAGAATTGAATGGGGGGCTTTTGGTTAGAACCTTTATGGCTCTTTGAATCTTTAAGGTTTCCGACCCCTGATTTATAGAATATGACTCTTTCTTTCTTTCTTTCTTTCTTTCTTTCTTTCTTTCTTTCTTTCTTTCTTTCTTTCTTTCATTCATTCATTAATTCATTCATTCATTCAATATATTTATGTAGCTGAACA
>JANHFP010001759.1:96801-112944 GCA_032468135.1 Calamaria suluensis | reverse complement strand
ATTGACTAGCCTTTATAATATTTGTTTTTAAATTTTAAATTTAAATGATATATGTGATACCGTTTTTAATTATGGCTATAAACCGCCCTGAGTCTTCAGAGAGGGGCGGTATATAAATTTAATAAAATCAATAAAATCAAAAATCAAAATTCTGTGGTGGCACATTAATTTTCCAAATGATGTCAAAATTCAGTACCAACATCTCTAATCAGTAGTCATGATCACTTGGATTTTGTGGAATTGTAATTCAACAATACCAGGAAAGGCAACCCTACAAGACCCAGTGTTTTTGTTGATTCCATCAAAATGGGTTTTTACTTGAAATTAAATCACTACTAGATGTTCTTTGTGCCGAGAGTTTCCTAACTACAGGTAGTCCTTGACTTACAAGTTCATTCATTCAAAATTATGGCACTGAAAAAAGTGACTTACGACCATTTTTCACACTTATGACCATTGTAGTATCCCCATGGTCATGTGATTTATATTTGGATGCTTGACAACTGATTCACATGTATGACTGTTGCAGTGTCCCAGAGTCATGTGATCCTCTTTTGCCACCTTCTGACAAGCAAAGTCAATGGGGAAGTCAAAGTCACTTAACAACTGTGTTACTAATTTAACAACTGCAATGATTCACTTAACAAATGTGGGAGAAAAGTCACTTAACAAATTTCTCACTTAACAACATAAATTTTGGGCTCAATTGTGGTTGTAAGTTGAGGACTACCTGTATTAATTGAATCCGTGTGTTATGTTGTGGTGAGCAATTTTTCAGCCATGTTTGTAATTTCATAAAGCACTACCTTATTTTTAAAACATTTTTGAAAATTGATTAGCTTTAGGTAAGCTAGTGTAAAAGTCCTCCTCCAGTGTGTAAAATACATTTGTCTTGGTTTAAGTAATTTTGTGCACCTGGCTGTCAAGATTCAAACCTTGAAAAGTGTCAACAAACCCTATTTACATGCACAAAAGAATCCAAATATTTTACCACTCGTTTAGATAACTTACATAGTTTACTCATTTTAAGCCACTTGAATCACAATTAAGTGGTTCTTTGTGAAAATGTTAACGTGTCAGCTGAGAATAAAACTGTAAAGATCACGGAATTTGCATCAGTGAATTGCCAGTTTACATTTTACAAACTTACGATTCCAGATTTATTGAAGAAAGCAGGCGGACAAAACCAACTACTGTACTTTCCACTATTTACTATTCAGTGAAGAACCAAGTCTGTGTTTCCCTACTGCTGGGCAAGAATTCTGTGAGGAAGGGAGAGCTAAGAGTGAGTGACTGGCCCAAAGTGAATCTCTGTGGTTGAGAGTGGGCATGAGCCTGGGTCTCCCCACTAATACAACTCTGTTACAACTTGACCACACTTGTCACTAGGCTCTAAATCAGGGATCCCCAATCCCTGGTCCACGGACCGGCACCAGTCCGTGGCATGTCAGAAACTAGGCTGTGTAAATAAGCAAAGCCCATGGGATGTAGGCAGCATACAAAACCATGTTCCCTCTGGGCCACAGAAAAACTTCTCTCACAGAACTGATTCTTGGTGCCCGAAGGTTGGGGGATGGTGCTCTAAAAGTTTCTAAATAAACGTTGCAAAAAAAAAAAATAACCTATTTTTGGAGATTCATAGATGATCAAGAATATCCAGTTATAGATAACCAGTTTTATTTATGTTGTTCCAATATCTGCCTTCTACTAGTTGGGTCTAGTTCCTATCCCATAGGATGGTCATTGGGGGAACTGTGTTCTTATAACAGTAACACACCATTAAAATATGTAGCTCACCTTCATTAATCAGCATTAGTTGCATTGCTTATTTGAGCCATCAACATTTTAAGTTGAAATGCTTCTTCTTTGTTGTTTGCTTGTAGCTTCAATCGGATAGACATTCCTCCTTACGAAAGCTATGAGAAGCTCTATGAAAAGCTGCTAATCGCCATTGAAGAAACATGTGGTTTTGCCGTGGAATGATCATTTGCAGACCTGTGTGGAACTGAATTTATACTCCAAGCAGAAAATCCTTTCCTCAGCCATGATACGATAAATGCTTGAAATATAGGAAACCCCCCCCCTTTTTTTTTTCCCCTACCAGAGGACAATATGAGGGAAAGGACCATTTTTGGAATTCTTCATTCAAGAAAATGTTCTGTGGCTCCTGCCAAGGAATAATTCAGCTGCTATTAAAAACTAGTATCTTGAACATGCAGAATGCTGACTTTTCCTTCATTTCAACAGTTAAGCAGTATTCTCTTTGAAAGACGACTACTATTTTTGTAAAAGGTGATCTGATCTGTTTGCTTACCTGATTTCTACCATCAGAGGTCCAAGGGACGGCTCTTGTTACAAGCCACATTCCAGCTGACTTATATAAATGTGATTCTGAATAGCACCTGTACTTGCTATTTTTTTAAATAAAGTATTTTGATTATTCTAACTTTTGCATAAAATTGGCTAAACGAATCACAAACCTTTTAAAGAAAGGCCACTTCACAGTATAAACTGTATATTCTTATACAGTGCAATGATTTTATTCTGTGTTATAAGTTCAATTTCAGTGGTCCTGTGTCAGGATTTTTATATTTCTCAAGCATCAGATTTCTCTAGCAGAATCCTATCTGAATTAAATTGCACTGCATTTGGTACAGTACTTTGTGGTAAATGTGGAAAGCCCTTTTTAAAAATGTAGGCGTTCAGCATTTTTTTAACGAGCGTTTTTTGTAAAAAGTCAATACTTGAGGTGTTTTTTTAAAAAATTGCTTTCCATTTTAAATGGAATTGCTGCATTTTTTTAGACTCGTAAATATATATGGATGATATCATTAGCCTTCATAGATCATCAGTCGATTGTTCAAAACACTCTGTGGATGTCAAATCAACCAAAGCTTTCACCGTTCAGATACAACCAGCCTACACTGTATATTAATTGTTGCTCAATAATCTGATCCAGATAAAATTGCCTTTACTTTGAACATCTTGTAGTCAATGAGTTTGTAGTAGTGACAAGTAAGGGACACCCCCTCCTGCCCCCCACAATATAGTTGATTCAGTGATGAAATTCTGATGTGGTATACAATGGGCTCCATTAAGCAGCTGGCTCAGATACATAGGAATTTGCCTTCGTTTTAATGCAAGCATGTGTGGAATGCTTAAAAAACAAAAGGCATCTTCTAATACTGGTGACATATATACACATTTGAACACGGTCCTTAATTGTTAAGGCTTGCGTTTGTTGAAGGTGGCTCACATATTGAAGCTGTCCATGTAATTCCGTGTGGCTGCTATGACAAGAACAACAGCTGGTATAAAAATTGCTGAATGTCACAATCAGTATGTTTATGGTTAATGGTAATATTTTCCGTATGTCCTACTTACCTATGTGGCAATATTAAAGTAGAGCTTGCATGTGTTGAACTAGCTCTCATTCAGCAATGCTGCAAACTTAAAAAGTTCAGCTGCTTTACCTTTCCACATTCAGGGCCAGTAAACAATGCAATGCATGCTCTAAGAACTAATTGTAAGCCACCACTTTTGTTGTTGTTATTATTGTTATTATGCTGATAATCAAGAGTGCCAATTACACTTTGGAAACTGCGTAGCTTTGCTGGCCGATCTTTAAGAAAATGTTTTAAAAGAACGTGAAGGAAAGGCAAGAAGGGCAAAGCATGTTCACTATATGTAGTGTTTCTTTTCTGACTTGGGCCAAATGGTGATCCGGGAGTCCAGGTTTGTATGACAGTTACCGGTTCCATCAAGCGCATATTGCATTTCGAGGATAAAGTGTAGTTTTCATTTGACTGTTTGTTCTTGAAAGAATTTCATGGTACCTTTGTTAATGCAAAAAGGCAGAAATATTGGAATAAGAAGCAATTGCACAAATTAGACAATTGTAGTATAGGAGTTGGTGATGATAAGTTGGTCTATTTATGATTCATAGTTGGAACAGAACCAATAAAATTTCTGGTAGATTAGATTACTGTTTATGGGCTCTGCAGCATTACAGTTATTCAAAGCCTGCTTCTGAGGCATATTAGTTCCAGAGTAGGGAGTTGGTTGCCCTTCAGCTGTTTGGGATTTTATTTTCTGGCAATTCCGGTCAGCACAATCAGTGATAGGTTGTGAAGGTTTGCAAAAAACATCTGCTGAGCACCAGTTTATTTGCTCCCAATAAAATAAATTTGAAGCTGATAAGGAACAAGCCCTTATTCCCAGTTAGGATATCTTCTTTTGTGCCTGTCTGAAGTTGTTATTTTTTTTCCCTTCAGATCATCTCTGGGATAATATTTGCCTTTTTCAGCTTATCTTTCAGGTTTCAGGAATAGCATTGATTTATTTTCTAGATGTTGAATGAAGAACTTATGGAGCCTTGGCTTTTGTACACAGAGCGCTGAGCACCTCTGAAAAAAGGCACTTCCTGCCTTTTATAATTGACCATTCATGTCTTTTCTTTTGTATGTACATGAACTCCTCAGGAGCTACTTGGATAACAAGATTGTATCTAAAAACCACCTTGTTTCTTGCTCCATAAGGAAAATCTGCCTGTTCTTCCTTTTCTGCATACTTACCATTAGATTGGCAGTAATAGCCTTGTCTTGTCTTGTTTAAGATGCCTCCATTTTGAATTGGAGGAAACCTAGCAATCTTAAGAGTGGAAATTGAGAGCTGAAAGAATTTGTCAACAATGGGGTGTTAAGTTTGGGAAAAGGCAAATCCAACCTGGTCTAATTCCAAAACGTATGTTTTTGAACAGTGACTGCATTGTTGCTCTACTTTAAATTGTGTTCAGAGAACCTTCTGTTAAAGCGCTAGTCTAATTCTCTATGTATTAGGCAAAATTAAACTATACCTGCATCTTGCTTGAACCAACACTGAGGCAGACGAATGCAAATAGAATTCTCAGGTCTTCTGAGTGCCTTTTTATCTGCATAAAAACCATTAAAAGCTTTAAAGCACACAACTTACTGGGAGCTGTTCTCAGACCATCCGTTGCAGATGTATAGCCAATGCCTCTTTTCCCAGTGCTAAATACGATGCTGGACCTTTGGATTTTTACCCTAGGTTTAAATGTGAATATTTATTTCCAGTGCACCCCTTTTCCCATAGGATTTCTTCCTCAATTCTGAACGTGGATTGAATAGTTGAGAGATACCACCTCACATTTCCATGTTTTCTTTTCAGGAATGAATGTGTTAAAATGAATAGTGACAATTTGCTAGGATTCTGTGATTAAGTACTCAGACGCATTTTCAAGTTTAATTTCTAGGTGTAAAGTTTTGTGATGGTGCTTTGTACAGTATGTATTTTTTGCACATAGGTTCAGTTTCTCTAAACTGATTTTTATTTTTACCAAACGTTTGTGTTTGTACTAGAGTCCAGAGCACACAGATTTTTTTTTATTCTGCAACACTATATCTTTATACCTGTGGTGCAGTTAAACTGGCTGCATTAATGGAAGGAACTTGTGCTTTCGTAATCACATTTGTATTGTAGCATGACATCACTGCTACAAACTTTGAACTGCACTATATAGTTAACAGGTTCAATCTGTACTTAAGACATACTGTTTATTTAGAAGATTTCTGACTGCCAAATCCTAAAAGTTCTGTCCTACTAAAACAAATCTATATTTGGTATACTTCCTTCTGCCACAAACTGACACATTTTTTCAGTTCCATTCCTATTGTATTTATTACAGAATGTGTTTAGCATTGATATTGTATTTTCACCAAGCTGTTACATGAGCTTTAACAATACATCTGTATAATTTTTTTGAGTATGTACCCATGCAGAAATTGAGCAATAAAATTGAATGCTGTTTGCACTGTCACAGCATCAAATGTTTTAAAAGTTGTTTGTTTTTTACTTTAAATAAAATAACAGTGATCTTAGTAGTTTTAAGAAATCACAGAAGTCCTGGATAGGAATAAGGTTGACCTTGGAAGCATGATTCCACTGTCCATTGGCTGATGTTGATTTTGAATTTCAATGTCAAATATTTGTATCTGTGATTTTTTAAAAGGGGAGAATGCAGTATCTAAGCTTTTCCGCTGCGTTCCTGTTTTTGTCACTTTTTTAAATAACCGGATGAAATCAAATTCTGCTGTTTGCAGAAACTAAGATAAAAGGAGAAAGGGGAGGGTTTTTTCCACTATAGTCCCAGACAGAATGTGTGTGTTCAAAGCCTGGCAACATATTTCCCTTTCAAGATTTTTCTTTCTACGTGTCTTGGCATTGTATAACTCAAGAGATATTACACAAAATATTACCTATTTGTACTATTCAAATTGCACAACAGTAAAACTGGAAGAACAATTATAACCACTTTGCCCTAATCTTCATGATCAGTTCTTTCCAAATAGAGTAGTTGAGGTGTTAAAATAGTAATACTTCATATGTAGAATATACTTTGAAATATTTCATGTTTTCAAATAAAAGAGCTTTAGATTTTTAGCAGCAAACATTTCTGGTGCCCCTTCTTTGGCAAATACAAGGAATTTTAATTGTACATTTGGCCTTGATGTAGCAAAATGTATTTGATTAATGAGATTTCCTCAACCTAGCACTGATTCTGTATAATGTATAAATTAAAATTAAATGTAATACCTTAAAATAAGAACTAACCATATTACACCTAACCATATGAGGGAAAAAACCAGATTCACTTGCCAAAGTATACAATATACACTAAATGGGCACACCATCAGTCTATCCCAGAGCTAAGACTTCAATACTTGTGAAAAAAGGCTTGCAGAATTGGGTGTTTTGAACTTCTGGGGAGATACAATTCAAGAGAACAGGTGCTGTGACAGAGATGGGACACTTTATGGGTCCCATCAGATGGCACTGGTTAATAAATGGATAGTACTCAAAACAGGCCAGCTCTCTCACATGATGGGAGACCCTATGCTAGAGTTTTGCAGGTGATAACTGGCATCTTTAATTGCAACCAGTTCACTGGTCGCAGAGGTGGGAATAACTATACAAAGCTTGTGCTGCTGCATTCTGGATTAACTGTAGCTTCCACGTGAACTTCAAATACAGCCTGATGTAGAACTCATGGAAAATTGTGAGAAGAAAACGCTCCAGGAAATGGTGCAATCAGAGAATCAGATAAGATGGCACTTTCCTGACCACAGCTGCCACCTTCTTATTAAGCAGGAGCCATGTACTTAAGAGAGCAATAGCACTTATATACCACTTCACAGTGCTTTACAGCCCTCTCTAAAAGGTTTACAGTTAGCAGATTGCCACCAACAATCTGGGTTCTCTTTTTACCGACCTTGGAAAGATGGAAGGTGAGTCAGCCTTGAGGAAGATCCTCAATTGGGCACCAGTTGTTTCAAGGAAGTATAACCTGATACACAGATGGAGAAGCACAGTATAACCACAAAGCCATAGCCACTTGGTCTTGCCAGGGTTAAACTGAAGTCTGTTCCTACTCTCATCCAGATCTGAATAGCCTTTGGGCACAAAGAACAAGGTATCTATAGCTATTACAATTTGGGATGAACACCTTTTGGAAGGTGTGGGAGTAGGAATGGATTTTTTTTTTGGGGGGGGGGGAATTACAGACAACAGGAACCAAGAGCAGTACTCAGGTGACCTGGAGGACATATATAAACCTCCAAGTGCTTTAACAACCCTCTAAAAGGATGCAGATGACCAACTGTCTGCAAGGAATATCAATCCTTCCATTCCCCCCTATCCTGTCAGAGTTGAAGAAGCTTCTTGGATGAGAAGCAAAACGTCTTCAAAAGAAAAAAATGGAAAGTCCAGTTGCCTCCTGAAAAAGCACCTTTGGGACAACCATGACCTGGATGATTCAGAATCTCTACAGACTTTTAACAAGGTATCTGGTTGAGTATTATCAGCATACAGCTACTACTTGACTCCAGATCAATGCATTTCCTCAACCAGTGGTTTTTTGTGTAGCTGTCCTACAGGAGGTGAGTGTCAAGCCTTGTGACACTCCACAAACCAGATTTGGATTGGACATCAGTCATTGACTGGAAACATTTTCCAGAGAAAGAAGCACTGCATCACTGTTTCCGACTCTCAAACTACATCTCAGTTTGATACATCTTGGATGAGCGAGCTAAGTGTTTCTACCATAGAACTTGCCTAAACCCAGCTCTTACAGCTGGCCTACTTTAAGTTTCACTATATAAAGAGATTTATCTCCAATGGATAGGAAAAGGCATGTTAAAAAGTTTTTTCTCACATTTCTTGCCTAGGAAAGGAGATGCAATCATCTAAAAGCATAGCTCTTCAGAGAACTTTTCTCAACAATTCCATTAGGTAAATAATATTTATAACAGATCTCCATTATCCATTAGTAGCTGGAGAAATAAAGATAAAGAGTCCTTGGAGATACTTCCTCTAATAAAGTATGTGAGATACAATACTCATAAAATGTTATATAGTAGAAAAGTTCTCCAACAAGCAACTATGTGCTTCAGTAGAAAACCAAAGGGCAGGACAAAACAACAGGATTGATATATAAGACATGGTTAGGGAATACCTCTTTTCCTTCAATGACTTCAAAATTAATTGCATCTTACAGTGCTGTTGGTCTAGCTAACACTTTATATATAATTAAGAACATTTGGTAAATTAGACAAGGGCCAGATGATATGAGAAGAGCAAATATCTCCATCTTCAAAATGGAGAGGAAAAAATACAGCAAACTATGATCAGTAAGGTGGTATGACAGCGATACCTGGGAAGATTCAAGTGCTATAACCTACAATTTTTTTTTGTGTGTGTGTGTGTGTGTGTTTTAACTTTAGCCCAATCTGTGATAGCAATTTACAGGAGCAAAATAAAATTTGGCCACAGAAGTTACACTCGGAGATAGTTGAATTTTCATTATAAGGAAGCTAATCTTTATTGACAAAATCTTTAAAACGATTTGTTTTGAAAATATCATTGCAATATTTTCATAACAACTTAATCTTGGTCTTGTGGGCAGGAAACTAAACCACTAATTTTATAGTTTTGATTCCGGGCTCCTTGAAAAAAGCCACATAGATATGATACAAGCATGCCAGGCCTTTAAAGAAACAGATAGTTCTTGCTGCACTGAAAAGAAGCCACCAAGAGTCTGGATTTCAGCCGATCAGCTTCTAGTTCTCGGAAAAACAAATCATCATCGTCATGTGTGATCATGTCCTGAAGCTCTTTAATCTCTTTCTCCAGCTTGGATCTCAGTTCACGTTTTACTTTACTTAATGTCTGAAAAGAAACCATTGGGATTATGTTGAGCCACAATTATATTCAATTATAGTCCTAAAACTGTACAGGAAAAGTGCACATAGTTCTCAGGCTGAGCAAAATACTCCAAAAAGAGGTTGGCCATTAATTTATTATAGTTTTAAATGTAATTAAATCTATATAGTAATTTTCCCCTTTGTCAGATTAATAGCATTTAGCAATAGCACTTAGACTTGTATACCGCTTCAACAGTGCTTTACAGCCCTCTCTAAGCAGTTTACAGAGTCAGGCTATTGCCCACAACAATCTGTGTCCTCAATTTTACCAACCTCAGAAGGATAGAAGGATGAGTCAACCTTGAGCCAGTCAGGAGCGAACTCCTGGCAGTGGGCAGAGTCAGTCTGCAATACTGCATTCTAACCACTGCGCCACCATGGCTCCTGCGTACAAATTCAACTGCAACATTTGGGAGTCCTCTTCAAAGCGCTGAGGAAAGATTTCCTCTACAGGAGAAGACTTACCTGGGTATGTGCTCGCTCTCTGGTTTTGATTTCTCGACGTTCTTTTGAAACAGCTTCGGCCAGCATTGCGAACTAAAAGAAAGTGGAAGAAAAATTAATAATGGACCACGATAGATAGAAAGCGCCATCTTTACGATATCAGGAGGAAGCCTACCTGATCTTTGTAATAGTTTTCCATGGATTGCAGTTCATCTTGATACTGCTTCTTTTGTTCAGCACGTTTTTCCTTGGCATATGACCTCAACTCAAGAAATCTTTGTTTTTGAATTCCCAAGCCTTCTTCAAACAGTTGTTTAAATACCTACCAAAATGACATTCCATTAACAAGCATAAGAACAGCTCTGTTTAAGAAAAATAATTTCAGGGGAACATAACAAATTTTAGACACAGGTCCCAAGTCCAACTGTGTCACAAAGTCATACATAGTGTATAATCTTAGTTTCCCTTTTGACATTTCTAAGTGATGGTCGGTTTTATCTCAATGAGTGCTATCCAGCCATTTTATAATTAGCTGATAACCAGAGGTTGCCCAGGTATTTATTTATCACCAGCTCCCCTTTCTCTGTGCTTATCTTCTTTCTTTCACCCTCTCTATCTCTCT
Source organism: Calamaria suluensis (assembly GCA_032468135.1). Lineage (NCBI taxonomy): Eukaryota > Metazoa > Chordata > Lepidosauria > Squamata > Calamariidae > Calamaria > Calamaria suluensis. Next base: position 102,600 of record JANHFP010001759.1, on the reverse strand, counting down.
GTATCTCTCTGTATGTCTCTCTCTCCTCCCTTTCTCTGTATCTCTCACCCCTTTATCTCACCCCTTTGTATCTGTCTCTCTCCCTCTCTATCTTTTCCCCTCTGTAACTGTGTCTCTCTCTCCCCTCTGTCTCTCTCTGCCCCCTCTCTGTGTTTCTCTCTCCTATCAGTCTGTATCTCCTCCCTCTGTCTCTGATTCCCCTCTGATTCTGATATGAGGGGTCAGGCAGGCCATGAGGCACTCTCACAGCCCCTTGCACAGCAGTGAACTTTAGCGCACTTGACAATGGGGGAGATGGGGTCCCCTCCTCCTCCTGGAGCCCATTGGGATGCAGTGTTCTCCCCCTTCTCCCTCTTGCGATCCCTGGCTGCCTGTGGCAGGGCTGGGAGGGTGCCCCGTTATCATGGCAACTCCACTGTGCTGTACAGTAGAAGCCATTTTAAGACAGCCCAGTAGAAACCATTTTAAGGCACAACAGGCAGTATCTTAAGAACACACAGCCTGAGGGAAGTTAGGGGTGTCTTACCCCTACAGTATTGCTTTCCACGTAGTAAGTTATCTGTGTTCCAAGTTTGGTTGAAATTGCTCGCAGTGTTCCAGAGTTATGTCGGCACAACAGGCTGTATCTTTTAAGGCATAACAAGCTGTATCTTTGCCTGGGTATTTATAGACGTTGAAGTGTTTGTCTAACAGGAAGCCATTGGGAGGGGTCTTTCTTTCCCCTGCTCCCATGTCTATCATCCCTGCCCACTCCCTTCTTCCCCATCCCATGTGTTTCTCTTTCCTGCCCTTTCTATGATCCTGGCATTTTGCCCCAAATCCACCAAGCACTTCTCCATTGGTCTACTGGAGGGAGAATGGCAAAGCTGGCTTTCCAGAGGAAGCTGCAAAGGAACTGACATCACAAACAATTGCCGTTCTAGGATGCCAATTAATTGATTTGATTAATCGTGATTAATCTGATCATTTCCTTTCAACTAGTTAATTCACTATGTTTATGCATATCTACCTTTTACTGAACTCCCAGTACAGGTAGTCCTCGACTTACGACCACAGTTGAGCCCAAAATTATGTTGCTAAGCAAGACGATTGTTAGATGGGGGAGTTTTACCCCATTTTAGTTGTTAAATGAATCAATGAAGTTGTTTTGTTAGTAACATGGTTAATAAGTGAATCTGGATCCCTCAATGACTATGCTTATCAAAAGGTCACAAAAGGTGATGACATGACCCTGGACACTGCAACCATCATAAATACCTGCCAGTTGCCAAGTGTCCAAATTCTGATCATGTGACCGAGCGGCGGCTGCAAAGGTCATGTGACAAATGATCAAAAGTCCTTTTTTCCCCAATGCCACTCTAACTTCAAACAGTCATTAAATGAATAGTTTTAAATTAATGACAACCTATAATAACCTTTTGAGGCAATAGCAGCATAGGAAATGCAATTTTGATTTTAAAAAGTAGAGAAGTTGGCTCAAACTTTTAAGTTCACTTACTAAAACTACCCTCTGACATTTGTGGTACAGTGTTCTTCACCACAAAGGTGCCTTTCCAGGAAGTAATCCTCTCTACTTCTTGATTTACAAAGGGTACGAGGCAGCTACATTTAAGCCGCTCCCAAATTCATCATATTAGCTGATGGCACTCAACCCCCTAATGTGGGCATTCCTAATTTGCCGTTGAAATGAGGATTGGTGGATTCACATTTGCAATCACACCATGCTGAAAATGTTGTAAATTGACCCAAACTCTCTCAATCTGCAGAGTGAGATCCCCAACTTACCCTTTCCTCCCGTGTTCTGGTCCTCATCATCTTGGCATGCAGCTGAACTCGGTAGTCTTGGTAGTATTTTTTGGCTCGGACAATCTGCTGGCGTCTCTCCCTCAATTTATTCTGCGTACATTTCTGTCTCTCAATGCGCTGCCTAAACTCTTGCTGAAAAACAAACCCAAAGAGGAAAAGCTATTAAGAGTCCCCAAAGGCTAAGGAGGGAAGCCACCCATGTTTTCTACAAATATTGAAGCAGTGCTCTGAGGGCATATGATGCTTCTCCCCTTTCCTATGGTGTGCAGCTTGGGCTGGAAAAGTGGCAGTGCTCCAGCATGTCAGGTTTCTGGTTGGCACAGAACCAGGTGCTGGAATCTGTCAATTGTCCAGACTTCTTGGGGAACGATTCCTAGGACTGAGACCATACTAGTCCCCGATGTAATTGGAAGATGACCTGTTTTCAGCTTGGTCTTAAATGTCCCACTATGTATGGCGAGGGATCGCTTTCTAATAGCTGACATTTTTCACAATGGAGTGTTCAGTTTTAGTCTCAATTGTGAGTTCTGGTGACGCAATGGTTCGAATGCAGTATTGCAGGCTAACTCTGCCCCCAGCTAGGAGTTCAATGCTGACTGGCTCAAGATTGACTCAGCCTTCCCAGGTCAGTAAAATGAGGACCCAAATTGTTAAGGGCAATAAGCTGACTCTGTAAACCGATTAGAAAGGGCTGTACAGCACTATGAAGCGGTATATAAGTCTAAGCGCTATTGCCAATTATATATTGGAAAGTTGCATGCCATTGAAGAGAAGACCACAGCAGTTTACAATGGCAAATGATTGTGTTTCAATTTATTATATCTTTATTCTCATAGCTCTATATTTTTATAGAGACCAAATAATGTTCTAATATATTGTTAGGAGGAATTGTGTTTTGATAGATTAACTATAGATACTAAACGATTATACTGTTCTATTCTTGTACTTATATTTTCTCCTCCACTGCCTTGCATGGCTACAGATCAAAAAGGCTGCCCACAAATACATTTAAAAAGTGAAATATCATCAGTACATTAGCTTGTTTCCATATATACCAATCTCTTGTTGTGAGCTTGCTCTCTCTTAAGAAGATCTACAAGTAGATTGTGCTTCTTCATTGTTTCCAGTACCTGAAAGAAGTACACAGATTTCATTCATGTAGCACTGATGGTTACCTTCCTGGGTAATGAAATGTTTGCAAGAAAACAAAGTCAGAGAGCAACAAGGACTCCCACAGATTTCATTTACTTATCAAGCCTCTGTATATTAACCAATTTAGCAGCTCTCAAGAAAGATTCTCCACCTTGATCTCCTCTCTTTCAGAGACACCTGTTGAATAGTTTCTATGCCAGCCTGGATTACAGCTTCCAACATCTCCAATGTTTTTACTCACAGAAAGCCTGAGGTCACATTTGAAGGCAGATGCATTTTATGTATTTGATTTATGTATTTGATATAAGTAACTCAAGGTGGCAAGCACACCTCATACTCCTTCCTCCTCCTATTTCCCACACAACAACCCACTCTTATTTCTCCCCACTTTCCCCTTTCAACTACTCTCTGTGCTTTCATCAGGATTTGTAATCCATTTCTCCATTACTGTTCCCTCATTTCCTTCCTTTTTCAATGTCACAAAGTGATATGAGCTGAACTGAGGAATTCTGGGAGTTGAAGTCCACAAGTCTTAAAGTTGCCAAGTTGGAGGCCCCTGTGATACAGTGACATCAGCGTATAAGAATAAAGCTCTAGTGGAATGAAAAAAAATCATTACCTTTGGAGGGACATGAACTCCAACTGGGGTGGTATGCCTTTTTTTGGTATGGGAAAAATAAAATACATGGATATTTTCAAAGGCCCCTTGTTAGAAATGTATCACTGCTAGTTTGGGGGGAAATTAAAGAAAGGCACAACAAGTCTGGCTCTCCACGATGGAGGCACTGATTCATCCGAATGTGATTAATATGGAAAAAGGTTGTAAGGTATAAGGACATTTTGAATGATAAAGGGGAACTTAAATCCAAACAAGAACCAATTAATCAAGAGATTGATTCAGCATGGTGGCCATATGTGCAAATACAATCAAGATATGAGAAAGATGCAAGAAAGAATGGTTTTTACAGTGAACCAACAGAACTAGACCAGATATTAATAGGGACAGATAAAAAATTAATTTAAAAAATTATAGCTACTTATTGCATATTAAAATGGAAGAAGAGCAAGTGAAAGAAACAATGATAAGATGGGCTAAAAACTTTGGTTATCCAATAGAATTAGACAAATGGTAGAAATTGAAACCAGATATATGTCTGCTGGGGATACTACCAGAACATAATAAAGAGAATACATATTCAATTTTGCATGTAGTAACAGCAGCAAGAATAGAATTTGCACAACAATGGAAAAATGAAGAGGTCCAGACAGATGAAAGTGTAATAAAAAATAGATTGACACTTAAGATAAAAGAAAAGCAAGAAGCATAATACTTTTTAACTTGGGATATATTTTACCAATGGTTAACTAACAAAAACATAGGTTAGAATTTAAAAATGATTTAAAGACATAACAAAGAACTGTACTGAAATATTGTAAGATGGACAAGCTAATTGTTTTATTATTTTATGATTAATATTGATATGTTTATTAAAATTATTAGTATGATTATGGTTATTGTTGTACCTTTACTCAAAATTAATTATGCCCAGACAACACACTGTTCAGATAGACATGGATTTTTTTTATGTTTCTAAAGAAAAGATGTACCAATAAAACATATATTCAAAGAAAAAAAATTTAAAAAGAAAAATTACAGACCTTCCTAGAGTAAACATACTGGTCAATTCATTGCTGTTAATAACATGCCCCCCAAAAAAATAAATAAATAAATTAGGAGTACCATCAGTACAAGCAGTCTTCAATTTACAACCAAAATTGAGTCCAAAATTTATGTTGCTAAACAAGACAGTATTGTTAAGTGAGTGTTGCTCCATTTTAGGACCTTTCTTGCCTCAATTGTTAAGTAAGTTACTGCAGCTGTTAAGTTAGTAACACAGTTGTTCAGCGAATCTAGCTTCCCCATTGACTTTGGTTGTCAGAAGGTTACAAAACGTGATCACATGACCCCAAGACACTGCAAATATGAGTCAGATGCCAAGGGCCTGGATTTTGATCACATGACCAATAGGGATGCTGCAATGTTCATTAAGAATTATAAAATGGCCACAAGTCACTTTTTTTCCAGTGCCATTGTAACCTTGAACAGTCACTAAGTTGTTTTGCAAGTCGAGGACTACCTGTAGTCCCAATTAGGGTGTGTGACTTTCATCCCATGATCGTAACTTTTTAGCCATTGCCAGCCCATTTTTGTGCCTCACTTTTGAAAGGCTGGGACTCTCTTGAGCCTGCAGGCAACTCACTTCACTTTGCAGTTTCCACTGGTTCCTATCTCTGGGAGATTTGAATTGCTCAATTTGGGAGAGCTGCTGTTGCCACATCTTGTTCATTGTTGGATGAGAAATGTTCATGTTAGGAAAATCTTCCAGTAGCAGAGGCAGGAGATCATTCTCTTTGACTTTCACTGAAAGAAAGGAGACAGACCTAAGCAATGGTAGCTGAAGAGTGGGCCTTATGCTTTGAGCTGCCATTAAAGACAGTTCCCCTCCCCGATCTTGCAGCCACCATGATTAGGGAAGGCTGGACTTAAGCTTACTGTTTTATACTTAATTAATGGTCATGGGACTGCATATCACATTACTTACTTACTTACTTACTTACTTACTTACTTACTTACTTACTTACTTACTTATTAATTATATTTATATACCACCCCTCTCCTCACGGACTCGGGGCAGTGTACAGCCAAATTCACATAAAATACAAGATATACAAAAATCAGTTAAAATAGAATTAAATCATTATCAATGGCTATTAAACTATTAAAATATTTAAAAATTTAAAATTTAAAATTCTTCTAAAATCCCAATATTAAATTATTTA
>JANHFP010001759.1:60533-71574 GCA_032468135.1 Calamaria suluensis | reverse complement strand
TTTATCTAGCCTGTATGCAGATTGTTGTAGGTATAAAATGTAGATTTCCCCCTCTGCTGAAGTCTCTTCGTGGATTTAACTGAATATATTCTATTACTATCTTAAAACAGAATACCATCTCCCAAATCTTTGCCCTTCAGAAACAAGACTATTGCCTTTTGGTTGACTTTGATTTCAGGCTACAAGAATGCAAAAAAAAACCACCCCTATCCTATGAAATATCTACTGGTTTCTAGTTTGGTGCCTTAATCACTAACCAAACTGTTTCACATCATTAATAAGATTTTAAAATTTTACATCTTAACTCTGTTAAAATCTTTTTATCTGCATCATTGCAGTTTGGCTGCTAATGAAATATTAGAGATATTGAAAAATCAGGCCTGTTAAATTCAACAGATATGCTAAACTGAAGTGAAAAATAGTTTAAAGCTATACATATACAGCAGGGGTGTGCAATTGGTTTTGTGCTGTCACCTTATCACAATAATCATGAGTACTTTGAATATAGCCAAGGGAGATTCTAAACAAGTTCAAATCAGGTTGCACTCTTTACCTAACAAGATACTTTGGATTAAAGCCAACATTACAGCAACACAAAATGGAAACAATGCAAACATGAGGAATGTATTAACTTGGTTCTATGCAGATTCCAATCTGACTGAAGTTTAAATCTGCAATAATGAAGCAGCGGTATAAAGTGTTCCACATTAGTGTATCTAGGCTGTGGTTTTAATTGTTGATGGGATTTCAAATACTGCAAATTGTAATAAATACAATCAGATTCTAAACCATTTTATAGTGCATGTTAGATTAAGGAGACAAAGGTTTCCAGTCCCTGCAGGGTTCTCTCAAAGGTATAATTGGTGGTTGTGGAAGCCAGTTGTCTTCCATAATGTTTTGGATCTTAGTCCCCAAAGGCATGCCTGCTGAGAATTCAGAGAATTGAACAAATAGTCTTCACCTTAAAACCATTTGTTTAGTGACTGTTCAAATTACAATGACACTGAAAAGAGAGATTTAGGGCTGGTTTTCACAGAACCATTGCAACTTCTCCATCACATAATCAAAATTTTGGCATTTGACATCTGGTGTCTATGAAGGGTTTGCACTGTCCTGGGGCCATGCAATCACCGTTTGTAACCTTCGCAGCTGACAAGGCAAGCCAGATAAATTTAATGCCACAAAAAATGTAAAATGGGGCACATTTCACTGAGCTTGCCTTAAGGAAAATTTTAGGCTCAATTGTCGTAAGTCGAGGAATTACATATTGCAATGCATCTAGTTCAGAAAAACCTGCCATGCGTACTGCTGAAAATACAATTCTGATGATAAAAGTCAGTCCAACATAAAATCGCCGTATGAAATACTCGTAGCCTTCTGCCACAAGGCTTCTCAGTCAAAACAGATCGGCACCTGTTAGCTTCCTTTAAGCCTCTTGAATTAAGCGGATGAGGGCACGGCGAATATCACTCAAATCTCCCACTAATTTGTGCCGACCGCTTTCACCCCGCCTCAAAAAACCAAGATTAAGAGCCAGGCCGAAAGCCGAAGGGAGAAAAGCCTCCAGCACCCCCCAGGCGGCACGGCTAGCAAGCGAAGGAGGCCGGGACTTGTAGTTCAGCATCGCCCGAAAGGCTCTGCGGCAGAGGTCTTCCAACTTGGCAGCTTTAAGACTTGTGGACGTCAACTCCCAGAATTCTCCACACTGGAGAATTCTGGGAGTTGAAGTCCACAAAAGTCTTAAAGCTGCCAAGTTGGAAGACCTCTGCTGCGGTCTCGTCAGCGTTGCGAAACGCGTGAGGAACGGCGGTGACGCACCCGCCGGCAACTCCCTCCCTCTCTCCCGCGAACGTCCGGCAAAGCGGCGCATGCGCATTTCAATCAGTCCCCCCCCAGGACGTTTCCTGCATGTGGCTCGGGTGGTGCTCCCGGTGGGGCTGCTGCCGCCTTGCAGATCCCCGCCTTTCCATAACTCGCAGCGGCGGGGGCAGCTCCGGTGTCCCCGTATCCGTTAGGCGCCTCGGTTTTCTCCACAAACGCTCTCGAAAGAGGCGGGGAGAGAGGCAGCCTGGAGCCCCGTGGGAGCAACTCGGCAGCGCGGCGGCGTCGCGGCTTTTCCGGGGCTCCACCATTCCCTCGGTGGCCCCGCCGCGCTCCTGCTTAACGTCCAGCAGCAGCGGCGGCAGCGGTGGCCATGCGGGCGAGGAGTGGGGCGAAGCAGCCTTGGCTGCTTGTCAGCGGCGGCGTTTCCTCCGAGGGGGCGGCGGAGAAGAAGAGGAGAAGCGGAGCTGGGCTTCCTACCTGCGAGGGGACCACCCGGCCTTCGGGCCTCTCGGGGTGGCGCTGAAGAAGAACCTGGCCGCCGAGTGGTGGGAGGCGGTGGTGGCCTTTCGGGAGCAAGTGCTGGGCGTGGAGGGTCCGACTCGACTCGTGGCCGCCGCCGCTGCTGCTGCCCAAGGGTCCCTGGGGGAGTCTCCGCGCCTGGGGGGGCATCATCCGCCCGCCGTGGGGGAGACTTTGCGGGAAGCCGGATCGGACGGAGGAGAACAGCCTCTCGACGCCTTGCAGAAAACGGTAGCCCGGTCTGGGATGCTCCGCGACAACCTCCTTCACGGTAGGATGTGGCTTCTTCTTGTAGGTTGTTACTTCTGAGAGCCATAGCAGTTAGACTTATACGCCGCTTTAAAGCCCGTCTCTAAGCGATTTGCCCCCAACCATTTGGATCCTCATTGTATCCACCGCGAAAGGATGGATCAGCTTTGAGCCTGGTGAGATTCGAACTGCAAATCCAAATTTACTTTAACCGCTCTGTACCACTCTTAACCACTGCACCACCAGGGCTCCGTCCTGGAGAAAAAGGCCTGAAATGCAGGAAGTCAGATGGGAAATCCGAATTGAGATGTCAACTGTGATCTGCAGTAGATCACCAGTGTTGTACCTTATGATTCTTGATGAACATATCTTTCTTTTATGTTCACCAAGGCAAATTCCTTGTGTGTCCAATCACACTTGACCAATAAAAAATATATTCTAGTCAATAATGTCTCAGGATCAGGCATTCAAGTGACAGCAGTTCTATATACCACAAATAAGGAAACCTACCAAAAAATGGCAGTTCTTGCATTCATGAATCTGTAAACAGGCTGCATTCTCTTGACAAGTTTTGTGTCAAAAAATGTTGGAACGCATGGGGTTTGGACAGCAGTGTCTATAAGGTAAAATAAGTGTGATAGCATGTATGGAACCGGAAGGAGAAAGAACTGCAGCCTAAGCAGGCCCGATAAATGAAATCTGAATCCAAAGAGGGGTGGGGATGGAGAAAGTATCTCAAAAGCGATCCTCCCTAGTTTTTGGGAGAGTAAAAAGGAAGGACAGGAGAGGTATTTTCACACTTGCAAGATTCTGTAACTATATAATAAAGGTTGTGTTAGTATCAGTGGTTGGCACTACTTGCCTGCAGTGCCACAAAGGGTAGGTGATAAAATGCCTAAGGGTAATCCTATTTTTCCACGTGAAAAGGAAAACTATATTTTTTGATTTTAAATTTTAGATAGCTTCTTTGTAAATTTCTTGTTTTTAAAATGGCTGCAAACCGCCCACAGAGAGGGGCGATATATAAGTTTGATTAAATATAAATATAAAAACTTGCATTATAATGTAATTATAAACGTTTTACTATTTTGGCATGTTTGTGGTTAATTAGTTGTTGCCCAATCCAGGACTCCTATGTTTTTATGATTATGTGGCTGTTGTGTTGTTATGCTTGGTTTAAACTTTCATTTAATGGTACATAGATATGGTACTGTAATTATTAATCAAAAATGCAGATATGTTAAGTGTTATGACTGAGATTAGGTCATTATATGATATATTCAAGCATTAGAATCATGAGATTGTATGAGACATTTACATCAGTGCATAGCATATTTGCATGATATGATCATCCACAGACTTTCTGTTCTGGATAAATGAAATTATCCTGCAATATTGTAATGCATCAATTGTTAATATTTATTAATTTATGTTGATAGGTGCTTTAGAGCATTATATTGATTGTCTGGAGTTGGTAAACCAGAGGCTGCCTTTTGGAATTGCGGAAATAGGAATATGTTTTCATCCAAATGACAAAAATCCCATGAGGTACAGTAATCCAGGTTCCTAATTTCTTTTTTGTAGATATGTGCCCTTTACTGAAAGAAAAACAACTTGCTTATTTGTTGACCTTTTCTTGGTATTCTTTAAAGAACAGGTGAAAGGACAATGGCGTCCCTTGTTTGGTACAGCTCTGCCAGAACAGCTGGACAGTGGCTTGGCTATTGGTTACGTCAGCGACTCCAGTGGTGGAGAAAGGTATTTAGACAGATCTTACCTATATTAAATGTTAAAATTATAAAAATGTTGAATGGTTCCTCTGAAAAAGCTGCTGGGAAGTTGGAAGCAAAATTGATATTCTTACATTTAAGTCATGCCGATCACTGCGTTAAATTGTTAATCTAATGGTAAATGAATTACTTTTCATCTGAGTAGTTCAGAAAATGAGCAACTAGAAACCAAAACATTCAATTTCTATAGATAACAGTTCAAACTTAATTTGGAATTTAAACAAAATTTTCAAGAGATTTTTAAAAATACTTTTTCACAATTACTTTGGGAGATGTTAAGATAAGTCTTTACAACTTGTTAGAATTAGGATAATTTTTCCCATATCAGCAAAAATTACAGTCTGTATAGTATGGCTCTGAGGTATACGTTGTTTCCCAGTCAGATTTTTCTAAATAAATATGTACTTGATTTCCAAAGTGAAAAGCATAGAGTTTTCTATCTATGTGTTGAGAATTAAAATAAGTACCCATAGTCTTAATTTGAGTGTACCTGAGATATACTTAGTCTATAAATCCCTGCATTTTTATATTTCTTTTTAATAGTTTGCCATAAACCCATCAAACTTCAGCAGTGCTGCTCACAATGAAGAAGGAAGAAGAGGAAACAATCTGTATTATAATTTTCCCTGGGGGAAGGAAACAATAGAAACTCTGCAGATGCTGGGAGACAATGAACTATTACAAATGTATCCAGGAAACGTTTCAAGATTGTATGTAAGTTTCATTAAACTCTAGTGCTGTTATGTTAGCACCATCACTTTTTCCCCCCATACCATCTGTTTGATATAATAATATGAGCGATATAGGTGATCATGCCGAAATGTGAGCACATTCACTGAATGTACATTTTTATGTTTCTTCTTCAGGGTCGAGATGGGCGAAAGCATGTTGTTCCTCACGTCCTCTCTCTGAACGGCAATTTGGACAGCGGAATATTAGCGTACCTCTACGACAGCATCCAAGTGTCTGAAAACGGTTTGACCAAAAAGAAAGCTCTGCAGAGACAGGTGATTGATTCATATTCCCAAATTGAATTAAATCAACGCAAAGGGAAGCTGAGCGCAAGATTCTTCCTTTGCAGTTGTAGTCAGAAAAATGTGTTTAATACTGTCTCCTGTTTGAGTCTTTTGATTTGGAGAATTAAAGATTCCATTGCTGTAAATTTGTAAATAAATGTAGTTTGTGTTTTTTTAAAAAAATAATCTTTATTAACATATTTACAAAAAGAAAAACATATAAAACATATAAAACCAGACATATACAAACATAAACAAACTTCTAAGATTGATATAAAACATAAAGTAATCAAAAAATAAAGGGATATTGAAAGGGTGAATAACCAAAATCACAGTGTTAAGGAAAGTTGCACATACAAATAAGAAATTATGTTTTATATCAGTTTGTGTTGTTTTCAGTGGGCTGGATATAAAAACTTTCCATAAGAAAACAGAGTGATCCTTGACCCTTTCCCACTTTCCCCATCTACTGGGGAATGTGTGTGTCCCTTCCCCAGCCTCCCACTCCCAATAATTCTGGAGGTTGAAGGCATGGAAGAAAAAAACCCTGGAGATTGCAGAGGGACTGAGCAAGTGATACCTTCGTTTTTCCCAGCAGGAGCATTCTGAGAAAAAAGCTATCTTCAAGAACTATCCTGCTCTGTAAATATTTGCAATTGTTATTTTTACATTATTTTCAAAAATGTTTTATTTTAGGTCCTTAAGCTTCATCCATGTTTGGCACCCATCAAAGTAGCTTTGGATATGGGAAGGGGCCCAGCAGTAGAGTTAAGACAGGTGAGCAATCACAGCAAGATTTTTTAAATAGTTTTTATGTCTCTATTTTAACAAAATCAATAGTGTTTTTTTAAAAAAAGCACTTTCCATCTAATTCTTTTGGCCAAGCTCTAATAAAAAATAAAAGCCCTTCTCCAAGAAAAAAAATAGCCAGAATCTATGGTCAGTGTTGGGGTGCTTCCAGGAAACTATAGTGTAACAATAGGCCAGATTAATCCTACATACATTAAAGAAAACAACTTCATGTATATATGGCTTTTCTGTACCTATTGTTGAATCAAGGATTCTGCTTTGTAGAGGAGAATATTTCTGATCCACCAACCTGTTAACCTGCCTGGCACTGAAGCTGATATCTATGGAAGTTAGGTCTGTACTATAAAAGCTTTCGGTATTGAGTCACAGGTCACAATTGTATTATGTGATTATAACTGGACAGAAAATCTTTATTTTTATTATTAAAAACTAAATTTAAGTAAAATGGCTAGATAGCTTAGTTCAGTCCCAATCGCAACAGCTGAATATTTCTGTGGGATCTGTTGTGATGAACATTGAGCAGGGTGATAGACCTCATGATCTCTTGGGTTGTTTTCAATTTTGTGATTCTGATTTTAACAGGCAGCATAAGATTTTGATCCATTTTCTAAAATCTTCTGATTGCTTATAGAAAACTTTTTACCCCTCTTAACACCTTTGCAATCCTTTTGGCTTCTTGGCTACCAGGACTCAATAGTTCTGTACAGATATGTATAGTATAGTTCTAATATTCAATATTAGAAGTGCATCATATTATGCAGATATTACATCAGAAGGCCTAAATCGTTAAGACAAAGTAATAAAACAGAACCCGCTTCTCATGGATGGGAGAAGTAATTACAAAAACTAGTTTAGATCCTGAATTTTGCAAAAAATGTAGAAAATTTAAAAATAAAATGTATTGGAAGAAATGAAGCAGTGTTAGCACAGGGATTTTTTCTTTTCTCTTTCACCTATAAAGTATCATGTATTTATAAAGGATAATATTTGTAGTTCAGGGTTGAAATTAGGGGTCCTTGTGAGTTTGCTCGTTTTCTTGCAGATGTTTCCATTAGGGTAATGAAACATCTGTAAGAAAATAGTCATGCTCAGAGCAATGAGGACCCCTCATATCATGTATTTAAATCTCTTTAAATTTTATCAAATTTTATCATTACAGTTTTGTCTTTTCATTCAATGATTCAGGAACGTGTTTTTTTTTTCCAAAGGTGTGCCAAGAGTTGTTCAAGGAATTGTTAGAAAATGAGATTTCTGTTTGGCCTGGCTATCTTGAAACCATGCAGTTTTCTTTGGAGCAGCTCTATACAAAGTAAGGAGGAAAAAGAGGGCATCATTCAGAATTTAAAGTTGAGAGCTAAATGTTGAAAAATTTACAACATTGACTAATTGTTAAATTTGCTTGAAGTCCTTTTGAGCAAAGCAATAAGCTTAAGATACACCCCTCCCCAAAAAAAACCACCTGCATTTATTTGCCAATTGAATTTAATCATATTCCTTAACATACATTTTAACGAGTTGACAGAATAAATAAGTAGTGTAATTGTGGTTTATTGGATAAATCACATTTGGATAAGTTCTCACTTAAACCAGATTTATACAAAGTACTTTATGGTTTGAAGTGAAATGTAACTCTATGTACTGTTTAGGTCTTTTGAAAACTCAGGATTCAATTTGAAAAGCAAACAATTATTTGTTAAAGTAATTGAAAAGTAATTTAGATCAGTGGTCACCAACCAGTGGTGGTCCGCGAGAAAATGTTGGTGGTCTACAGAAAAATTATTTGAATTTTTTATATTGCACTAAATACTGTTTATCTTTTTTTAAAAATCATATTAGTGGTCCGCGAGATTTAAAATTATGAATTTAGTGGTCCCTGAGATCCAAAAGGTTGGTGACCCTTGAATTTTGGATGATTTAAATGGATCATCTCTACTCTCTAATTCAGTGATCCCCAACCTTTGTGGCTTGGTGGCCCAGCGGGGGAGGGGAATGGGGCTGCATGAGTGCAAGTTGAGCTGCGTGTGCATACTGGCCTGCTGTTCATGCCCCCGGTTCTGAATAGGCCACAGCGCAGTAGTGGACCTCAGCCTTTGGGTTGGGGACCCCTCCTCTAATTGATCCCTGAAATATGCTTTCCTAATATACATGCCTGATACTGCCTGCTGCTTTATACCTTTGAACAGTAACTCTTTGTTCTTATTCCTGATGATAGGTATGATGAAATGGGTGTGCTTTTCACAATCCTGATCAGCGATGCCACACTAGAGAATGGGCTGGTACAATTGCGAAGCAGAGATACCACTTTGAAAGAAACAATGCATATATCTAGATTAAAGGACTTCTTAATCAAATATATGTCTTCAGCTAAAAATACTTGAATTTTTTTTCAATAAAGGCAACTTTGAACCTTTCTTTTTGAATGATGATACTTCCTTAGGTCAGAATATGTTTAGTCAAATATGTCTTCCTTAATATGTAGTTCTGTTTTCTGAGATATGCCTTTTTTCCATTTGTCATGGGAAGGTAAAACAGACAAAATCTCACATGTGTAGAACTAGTTACAATGGTGAGCTCATAATAGTACAGAACTATGTCTAACATAAGTATGTAACGTTCCATTTTCAAGCTTAAGATCTTGGGTGTTTTTTTTTAACAAAAGTTATTTCAAAGGTTCAATATTGTTTTTCCTCCACAATTTGGATTTAAATATAAACTGGGTTGGGTATATTAAGGGCATCTATCATCTGAAGAAGGACCATTTAAGCCCATACTTAATCAGATTGTTGTTTTTGCCCATTTTGAACAACAATATACATAAATGGTGTTTCCTAAAGTTTGAAAGCATGCTCATATATGCTTCGGTGTCCGTCATGTTCTTTAATAAAAACAGAACTTCAGCTTGGAGCCAAATTATCATGGAACAATAAGTAATGCTGAACTTCTGAAGAACGGAAAAGAAGAGACCCAATCTGTTCTTGGCTGGTTTATTTCAACAGAACTGACCTAAAATCAAAGTTCTATAATGACATAAAATAAAGGAGCATTAGCTTCTTTAAAATGTGACATTTTTTAAGCAGCGAAATACTTTCTATGCAAAAATACTCCACTGATTTATAAGAGAGAACATCTGAAAGGATTCCTCAGAAACCTGTTGGCCTTGCCTTCACTACATCAGGTATAAACAATTTTTATCCCCTGGTTAATTTGGGAATTCAAATCAACTCAGCCTGTGTTCAGCCCTGTCTTCCCAGTGAAGGATCATGTGTCCATGCAGACAGCCAACTAACCATCTTTATTTAGTGAGAAGATAAGGGAACGCTGTGTGTAGATTAATTTCCCATAGGTAGATTAATTTCCTATAGGAAAATTCTGATGGAGGAGAGAAAAGGAAGATTAACGAGCTGGCAAAAGAAGACTGCCTTGAAAATTTTGAGAAGAACTTGGATGGAGAATGTATGATGGTGACATAGTTCTAGACAGTGGCTGTGGAAGATTTGCTTTAGTAAAGTGTAATGCTGAACAGTAAATGGACAGGACATATTTATCTTAGTGAGAGCTTGTTCCAGGGCAATTCAACTGAAAATTGCTGAAGAGAGCAATGTGAGTTCCAGAAGAAGACTCATTGGTGAACAGGAATATCTTGCCTGGTTTTCACAGATGTTTCCCCTGTTGCAAGAGATGACAGAAGATACGGTCTTCTACCAGTCCGAGCCTAGGAAGGAAGCCTGCACCAGTCTAAGAAAGTCTGAATGTAGATATTTAGATATTCTTGCCTCAGTTTCCATCAGGGCATTCTTCTGTGACTTGACCATTCCCAAAATAGTTCTGAATTTTATATATCTTATACACTTTTGTCATTTTTCATCTTATTTCTCTTAACTTTTACTGTAATTCTTCAGAGAGAACTAGAATGGTTCAAAACATATTTGCCACCAACGTTTTTTGGCATAGTGAAAAATGAGATTCTGGGGACTCCATCAATGTTCAAATACTTATTCCGGTGTTAGATTGCCTGCTGTGTTGGACTTATTAAGAATGACAAAAATAATATTGAACTAAAGAATAATTTAAACACTCATCCTTGTATAAAGGAAGCTTATTTACAGATGACTTCTGCATAGGTTACTGTAGTGTCTTCAATGTCATTCACTAGAATAGAAACAGATTTTAAAAAATGTTATCATACTGTGAGGAGAGATTCCCAAAAATAGCTGTTAAAACTAGATAATAAAACAACTTAGATCTATGCTTGCTGATAGAAGATTGTGACAAATTGCAGTAATTATATATGGATAAGTCAACTATAAGGCTATTACTTCTCCAGTCAGAAAATTGATAGGTGCCTATCAATATCACTGTAAAAGTTGTGTAATTTTCACGTGGACATGCTGGTGATTCAGGCCTACCTCTCCTAGCAGAGTTTGAGTCTGCAGCTGTACTGAACTGTTATTTTGAAGTCTCACTGAAATCAATAGCACTCACTTCTGAGTAAACCTTGCAGCATTTCAGGAATAGACCTAATTTTCAACCAATAATAGCTGTAGAGCAACGGTGAGGAACCGGTAGTTTTTCAGACAATGCTGAACTACAACTCACTGACTTTCTCACTATTGGCTTATTCTAGCTATGACTGCCATGAATTGCAAGTTTTCAATCCAATTCTAGGCAATTGTGGATCATTTTTATTTTAGTAAGGGCTCTGTATTTTAATTACATTGCTTCACACCCAAGTGATTTATCTCATGTATATCCTGACTTTATTTATTTATTTATTCATTCATTCATTCATTCATTCATTCATTCATTCATTCATTCATTCATTCATTCATTCAT
>JANHFP010001759.1:0-11604 GCA_032468135.1 Calamaria suluensis | reverse complement strand
ACAACAACAACAATAATAATAATAATAATAATAATAATAATAATAATAATAATAATAATAATAATAATAATAATAATTGCTCACCAGGCCCATCCCTGAGGTAAGATGGAGTCAGCCCAGGGGTGAAATCCAGCAGATTCTGGAGAACCAGTACTGGAAATTTTGAGCAGCTCGGAGAACCAGCAAATACCACCTCTGGCTGGCCCCAGAGTGGAGTGGGAATGGAGATTTTGCAATATCCTTCCACTAGGAGTGGAGTGGGAATGGAGATTTTGCAGTATCCTTCCCCTGCCATGCCCATGAAGCCACGTCCACAGAACTGGTATTGAAAAAATTGGATTTCACCACTGACTCAGCTACTGAGGCAGCTCATCTCATAGTTTTCTGCTGACTCCAGGACTTTTGAATTGTATGTTTACATTGAGCATTAAAATGAAGTAACATTCATGACAGAAGTGTATCCGCTTGCCTGCGCGCCCACATTTTCGGTTCCAGGCGAAATGGTTGTTACAATTGGCAGCAGCCCACCACTGCCCACTATAATTAGAGCGAAGTCATGAAACTTGCAGCAGGTTCCTGTCGGTCTAATAAATCACTAGTAATTGTGCCCATTGGGAACAGGTGCCCAAGTCAAAGCAATCTGCTCTTCTTAATTGGGCTGCATAATCCAAGTGTGATGCAATGCTTACAAAGTGAATGCAAGCATAATCTTCCTTGATTTATTCACAAGACACCAAACACCAAAAACAACTGTGCTTTAAAGAACCCACAATGTCCACCCATTTGCACAGTGGTAACTAAGTTAGCTCCATCTTTTATACAGGTGGTCCTTGACTTACAAACCCAACTGAGCCCAGAATTTATGTTGCTAAGCGAGAAACTTGCTAGGTGGGTTTTGCCCTATTTTATGACCTTTCTTGCCACATTTCTTAAGTGAATCACTGCAGTCGTTAAATTAGTAACACGGTTGTTAAATGACTCTGGCTTCCCCGTTGACTTTGCTTGTCAGAAGGTCGCAAAAGGGGCTCACGTGACCCTGGGACGCTGCAACCGTCATCAACATGAGTCAATTGTCGAGCATCCACATGACCATGGAGATGTTTCATAGGTGTGAAAAATGGTCATGTCAGGGTTTTTTCAGTGGCACTGTAACTTTGAATGGTCACTAGATGAACTGTTGTAAGTTGAGGTCCACCTGTATCTGGAATCGTAAAATGATGCAAGGGAGAAATAACTCCCCTAAATTATCCTTCTGAACATGAAAGTGCAGAGTTATCAGTGGGTCAGAATCACCTCAGTTTCTACCAGTGGTTTCACCTCTTTTCTGGCAACTCAACATAACCACATTTTGGGGGCTGGTGCAGTGGTGAAATCCATTTTTTTTTACCACTGGTTCTGTAGGTGTGGCTTGGTGGGCATGTCAGGGGAACGATACTGCAAAATCTCCATTCCCATTCCACTCTGGGGCCATCCAGAGGTTGTATTGGCAGGTTCTTCAAACTACACAAAATTTCCGCTACCAATTCTCCAGAACCTGCTGAATTTCACCCATGGACTGGTGGTGGGGCCCCATGGGAATGTTAAACTATATTGTGGGTTTGATCCCAAAATGGTTACCATGAAGGTAGGCCAGACGTTCCTGGTCTCCTTACAGCTGTGATGCTGAGTACAGCCAGTTACAACACACCCATTTCCTAGAAGGCAAAGGCACAAATGTAGACTTTTCTTTCATACCTGTCTTCTTTCCCTATACTTTTTTTTCACCCCTGGGCAGGAGGGCTTACAGGTAGTCCTCAATTTACAACCACAATTGAGCCGAAAATTTCCACTGCTAAGCAAGGCAGTTCTTAAGTGAGTCCTGCTCAATTTTATGACCTTTTTTGCCATGGTTGTTTACTGAATCCCTACAGTTAAGTGAATCATGCGTCATTAACTGAATCTTGGCTCCCCCCACATTGACTTTGCTCGTCAGAAGCTCCAAGCGCCCAAAGTTTGATCACATGACTGTGGGAAAGCCATAAGGGTCGTAAGGGTATCCTTTTGTAGGGGCCTGAAATCTGGCTTTGCCACTTGCAGGGGTGAGTTTCACTTACCTTTGCTACCGGTTCGCTTCTGCGCATGTGCAGAGCATATTTGATGACATCCGGGCAGGTGGGCGGGGCTTCCTGCCGCTGCTGCTACCAGTTCGCTAGAACTGGAATGAACCGGTAGCAACCCACCACTGGCCACTTGGTCTAGGTCTCCAATGGGGGAATAGTACAATGGAGGTAGTTGATCAAATAACAACAGATCCCACCTCCTCCCCTATTATGCCCCTGCCCTCCCTATATGTCCTTGACTTTTAAATCTTGCTTTTAATTTATTTATGCTTTAATGTAGAAATATATTTTGATTGTAGGCCGCCCAGAGTTACCTCATGGTAAGATGGGCAGGCGATAAATATTAATAAATAAATAAGTGTGAAAACTCTTCACAAGTTACTTTTTTCCAGTGCCATTCTAACTTTCAACAGTCATTAAATGAAAGCTTATACATAAAGGACTACCTGTATTTCAAACAAAGAAATGGGCAGTCAGGCACTCATCCTTTTTAAAACCACCCTTATCTAAAAATGCCTCTCAGGCAAATGTGGGGCAGACTAGTAAATAAAGCTGTTGTATTGCTTTGCATGCTCATTTCCTTGGCCTTCTGAGAAACAGGAGTGGCTGATTCAGTGAACCTTAATGGCCCGGATTCAGCTGCTCCACTCTTCAGACAGGGAAACCCTCTTTAGCAAGTGGCCTGTGGCCTGAGGAGAACTCCTTCGGAACTGAATGGACTAAAAATAGAAATGGAAGCCACTTGTTACCAATTCTGTGCAATCAATACTTTCAGAATATATAGAATTCTTTTCAGTTATACAGAAGTTGTGCTCATTGCACATGTTGAGAAACATCCTTCCTTTCAGCATCTGCTTATTTGGGAGTAATGAGGCAGCCTCTAGAAGTTGTACGTCCACACGACCAAGGGCTTGTAAATTGTAGCTGCTGATGGGTATTAGCTCATCTCATCTACAGGTGATCCTAATTTAGTGACCACAATCAGGAGACACAATGCTGTCATTCAATAAAACAGACATTAAGTAAAATGGGAGCTTGGAGTCCTTAAACAAATTCCTAAGAAGATAAACCAGAAGGAAATATCAATGTTTAACAAAGAAATTGTTCACCAAACGAATTATATTTAGATGGTTGATGCCTGAAGGTGTGTTAGTATTCTGGGAGTAAAAAAGATATAAACTAAACAATAGTAGTGAAGCGGAAGCTTTCTACAATGAACACAGAACTCTCCTAGAGGGAGAAAAGCTGGAGGTTAGGAGGAAGGGGGAGGAAGGTAAATCAAGAGAGAGAAAAAGAGAGGATACTCAGCAGCCTGTACCCAGACACGCGCGGGGGGGGGGAGGCTGTCGCCCAGAAGGCTGAGATCACAAGATAAATGATAACTCTTAGAATTGTGCTATGCAAAATGTCAAAGTCAGAAAACTGGAAACTAAATAAAATGTTGTAATAGGTATTTTTAGCGCTGGAACAGGAAGAATCCTGCTGTTAGTCTATAAAAATGTAAAACAAGTTTTAAAGAGATACATATACCATGTAATAGACCCTATAATCCCGAAAGACAAGTTGTTGTATGAAAATTTAAACACAACCTTCCCCATATCCATTATCTTTTTCCCTATCCCAAGAAATACCAATAAAACGTTTTTGAAATAAAACAGACACTAAGTAAAATGGCAACTGTTCTTATGGTCTTATTTCAGCTTTTCTTTGCTTTTACAGACCTGTGAAGATTGTAAATGTGAGGATGGGCTGTAAAATTACTTTTTCATCGCCACTGTAACTATAAACATTTGCTAAATGGGGCAGTTGCTAAATGAGGACAAAAAGAGCCCAATATATAAACATGCTGCAAAGACCTTTTGGAGTGGAAATTTTTGATAACTATACTTTTCAGTGGTTATGTTGGGAGCTATTAAAAGCTAGGATTATTTTTGTCATCCAAGTTGTTTTTGGATGTTGATCCTCATCCCGGTTTTTGTGTTACGGATTAATTCATATAATCAAACACAGCAAAACAGACTTGATAAAATGTCCTTTCTAAAGAGAAGGGTAATAACATACAATTTCAGTCTTTACACAATTATTGCCTTTTTCTACTATACAGACACAGCCTACACAGTAGTATTCTCATATATAATAACATTAGTCAGCGCTCCAGTTTTATATAACAAAGCTCATCGTTATTTCCTGCTCAACATTTATTGATATGGGCCCCAACTTGGCCAAATCTTTAGGGGAATAATCCTGTGCATGTATACTCTAAAGTGAACACACCTTTGTGTGCTCAATGAGATGTCTCCCCTGCAAAGCGTACAAAATCAGCCAATGACTGTCAGCTTCCACAGCTTCTCATATTCTCAGAGTACAGTTTAGAGGTGGGCTTCAGCAGGTTCTGACCAGTTCTAGAGAACTGGCAGCGGAAATTATGAGTAGTTCGGAGAACTGGTAGTAAAAATTCTGACTGGCCCCGCCCCCATCTATTCTCTGCCTCCCGAGTCCCAGCCAATTAGGAGGAAATGGGGATTTTGCAGTAACCTTCCACCGGTGTGGGGAGGGAATGGAGATTTTACAGCACCCTTCCCCTGCCACGCCCACCAAGCCACGCCCATAGAACCAGTAGTAAAAGAAAATTGAAACCCACCACCGTTACAGTTATGTACAGCATGGACTGACTGAGTCAGTCTTCCTTTGTCATTTCAAAGGGAAAACTATGGCATCGAGCTGATCTCCTAAACAACTTGAAGCAGTAACAACATGGCTGTCAGCTTACCTAATATATAATAATCGGCTTGGTAGGCAGAAGTCTCAGAGACTACTTTTATAACAGAATGGGAAAAGCACAGGAGGGGCACATTTGAAGCACCCTGGTTAGAAAAAGCAGCTGGAAAGAGAAGCCTGCTACAACTCAGAAGCCTGCTACAGGTAGTCCTCGAGTTATGGCCACAATGGGGCCCAAAATTTATGTTGCCAAGTGAAACATTTGTTAAAGTGAGCTTGCCCTACTGTTCAACTTTTCTTGCCCTAGCTGATAAGTGAATATTTGCATTTGTTAAGTTAGCAACACGATTGTTATGTGAATCTGCTTCCCCCACTGACTTTGCTTCTCAGAAGGTTGCAAAAGCTGATCACATGATCCCGGGACCATCATAAATGTGAAAAACGGTCATAAATCACTGAAAAAAAGTGACATGACTACTTTTCACACTTATGACAGTAGCAGCATCCCCGTGGTCACATAATCCAAATTCGGATGCTTGGCAAGTGGCTCATATTTATGACGATTGCAGTGTCCTGGGGTCATGTTAACCTTGAACGGTCAATAAACAAACTGCTGTAACTCGAGGACTACCTGCACTCCTCCTGTTCACATGTCTTCCTGCCTTTAATCTCTGAGCCCTTCCAGACAGCTAATATTTGTGTTGCCCAAACTGTCTGCTTTCCTAATTAAAAAGAAGTCATATTCTCACCCATGTGAGTACTTAACGTTATGCCCCAGTCAGGGCCGGATTTAGGTGAAAAGAGGCCCCAGGCTATTCCACTTATGGGGCTCTTTCACCTCCCATTTTTAAGTTTGTAAGAATTTCTCCTTATTTTCGGTCCAGTGTTTTAGTGTTCACTGTTTTTAGAATAGTGTAATTTTAATTTCCAATTTCAACGTAGGCCCCTCTTGATCTTGAGGCCCTAGGCTGAAGCCTAGTTAGCCTATTGGAAAATCCAGTCCTGGCCCCAGTGGTTCCCTAAGTGGGTGGTACTGCCCCCTGGGGGGGGGATGACTTAGGGGAGAGGTAAGAGGCAAAGGGACAGCAGGGGGTAGTAAGAGGTAATAGGTGTCGGCAACCCACGTCTTTCTTCCCCCTGCTGTGGCTTCCTGTTTGACGATCCCATCGCTATCCCTTCCCCTCGACCTTGCAGTCACTCCTAGCCTGGCTGGAGAAGGGAAGGGCAGGGGGTGGGGATTTGCTCCATATTCCAGAGTGGGAGCGAAGCTTCATTTGTTGCTGGATCTTGTGGCCGTTTCTCCAGGCCAGGGGTGAAATCTAAAAAGGGTTGGCTACTGGGTACTGTGGGCATGGCTTGGGGGGGGGGGGTGTCATGTGACTGAGTTGGCAAGGCTTTGAGTGACATTGAGTTGGCCATGCCCACACAGTCACAGGACACATCCCCAAACCATGCCTCTAGAACCGGGTGGGGGCACTGAGAATGGTTTTGTAGCGCTAAGATGGACAGAAAAAGTTTGGGAACAAAGGGGAAACGTTTGGGAACCATTGCTATACAAGGTCCTAGCCTTTGGCAAATGGAAATAACTATAGGTAGTCTTTGCTTAATGACAACTGGGACTGGGAACTTGGTCATTAAATATCACAGTCATTAAGTGACTCAGCAACTATGTTTACAATTTTACTTCAGCTTTCCTTTCTTTTGCAGACCTGTTGACTCAGTCCAATAATGGGTTCGTGTCACCTTGTGCAAGAAGCCAATACAGGTAGTCCTCAAAATATAACCACAATTGAGCCCAAAACGTACCCTGTTTTCCCCAAAATAACACATCCCCTAATAATAAGCCCAGTCTGGCTTTTGAGCACATGGCAATAAGGCCAAACGCTTATTTCAGGGTTCGAAAAAATATAAGACAGGGTCTTATTTTCAGGAAAACACAGTAGGTTGCTAAGCGAGATGTTTGTTAAGTGAGTTTTTCCCCATTTTACAACCTTTCTTCCTGGTATTGTGAAGTGAAATATTTAAATTGTTAGGTTAATAACACAGTTGTTAAATGTATCTGTCTTCCCCATTGACATTGCCTGTCACAAGGTTACAAAAGAAGATTGTATGATCCAGCGACACTGTAATGGTCATAAAGACGACTCAGTTGCCAAGCGTCTGAATTCTGATCACGTGATCAAAATCATGTGACTTTGAATCATACTGCTGCAATTATCGTTAAGTGTGAACAATGGTAATCAGGTTTTTTTTCAGTATCGCTGTAACTCCGAATGATCACTAGATGAATCGTTGCAAGTCAAGGACTACCTGTAGTCATGCCCAGTTGAGGAAATGGAACTCAGCACCTTATTTCTGCCCAGAAGTAAAGGGGCATGCTTGGGACCCAAGTGCAAATCAAGAGCCCCAAGTCAGGAAAAATGGCATTTTTTATGATAAGAAAACCACTGATCACATCAGGAATTATTATTCTAGCTAACGTTGGCTTTCTGGCTAAATGGGGGGCTGCATTGTGTAGGTCAGAACATCTAAACATTGATTTTATTATTTATTTATGGATCCTGAAATTTATAGGCCTCAGGATAACTGGGTACCTTACAGTCATAAAAAATAAAAACTATATATAAATTAACAACATGAAGAAGTAATATAAAATCCAGAATGCAACAGCGCTATGAAAAGATGGGGAGGGCATGAGCAGGATGGGGGGGAGGTGGGATATTTTGCTAATCAATCAACCCCCTCCACTGCAATGCTTCTCCATTAGGGCCCCAAGCTCACTTGCAGAGCCAGGCCTTTAGACCACTGATGACATTCTTTTTTTTTTTACTACTGGTTCTGTGGGCGTGGCTTGGTGGGCATGGTGGGGTTTGGTGGGCATGGCTTGGTGGGAAGGGCAAGGGAAGGGTACTGCAAAATCACCATTCCCTCCCAACTCCTGTGGGAAGGATATTGCAAAATCTCCATTTCCACCTCACTCTGGGGCCAGCCAGAGGTGATATTTGCCGGTTCTACAAACTGCTCAAAATTTCCGCTACCGGTTTTCCAGAACCTTTCAGAACCTGCTGGATTTCACCCCTGCTTTAGACCCTTACGAAAGGTCAGGTTTTGTTACTACAAAATTCAAAACAAGTTCATAACACAGTATGGTTTAATGAGGTCTTCATTATAAGTTAGGATAACAAGGTCAATTTTAAGTTTATGAAGCAATCTGTATGGGCATAAGTTTTTTATTAAATGGGAAAGATAACATTCAATTGTTGCTGGACTATAGTTCAACTAAAGGGCTAATCCCCTGAGAAATGTGAATCCATTCTTAATTCTTTAGAAAACTGCACCAATGATGATCTGACTTTAATAAGAGACTTGGCCAACTAAATTTCCACATGCAGGTTTTACAATTTGTCACGCTTGTCATGAACTTGGGAAATCTATTTCCTTCCCATAGTCAAACATATGTTTGCATTTGCTATTTTTGCCTCATGATTTCTCTCTTATCCATTTGCTAAAGCTTGATGATCTGGTATGGTGTTACAAATTTTCTGAATGCTATTTAATTTTCTCACCTGCCTTCTAAATTAACCACCATCAACAATAGGATCAGCAAACCTTGGGGGGGGGGGGCATTTACCAGGATGTTTAAATTGCATTTCACTGTCATTAAGTTTGTTCATTTTCTAGGCAGTTTCTCCTGGAAACATAATCATTCAGAATTTCCTACAGTTGTCCTCCAAACTAGGCAATTGGTTTTAATACTGGTTCGGTTTCTAAGTTCTGATTTGACACATGTCCAAAAGGGAGATATGTGCTATAGGTAGTCCTCAATTTATGACCAGAACTGAGCCCCAAATTTCTGTCGCTAAGTGAGACATTTGTTAAGTGAGTTTTGCCCCGTTTTACAACTTCTCTTGCCACATTTGTTAAGGGAATCACTGTAGTTGTTAAATTAGTAACATAGTTGTTAAGTGAATCTAGCTTCCCCCTTGATTTTGCTTCTCAGAAGGCCACAAAAGGGGATCCCATGACTCTGGGACAGTGCAACCATCATAAATATAAGTCAGTTGTCAAATATCCAAATGTAAATCAAATGACCATGAGGATGCTGCAGTGGTCATGAGTGTGAAAAATTGTCATGTCACTATTTTCAGTGCTGTTTTAACTTCGAACGTCATTAAACGAATTGTTGTAAATCAAAGGCTACCTGTAATTGCCTGAGCATTAAAGAATTAATTCCTTATCTGAATGTAAAATATTAATTAAATTTAAGAGGGCCAGTATTGTTAATTCAGCTGGTGATTGGAAGAATTATATTCACAAATCTGAATGAAAATCTGTCCTCCTTCTCCATAAAATATTCAGTTCAGATATAATCTCAATTATACAATTACTAAATGGAATTAATAAAGAAACTAAATATTTTGTTTGATTTTTAGAGAGTAATTCTAGGATAGTCCAACAGTTCCTTATGTGTTGCTTTCCCCATCACAGGATCCAATGGTTAAGGCATGGTCTACAGTTTCCCAAGTCTACAATGGTCTACAGTTTCCCAAGTCCTTGTTCTTCTAATTTCTGCAGTTATTTGTGAAGTAATCTCTAAACAGCAATGGAGGTTTTTTTAAAAATTGGCTTTGTGTATCTAAAGACTCAGAGAGCAATTGCTACATTCAGAATGCCTTAACTGCCCCTTGTGTCAATGCAAAGTAGCACAGGTACATTTGTTAACCTAATCCATAATCTTTTGCTTCCATACATTGGCCATCATGTGGTTTGTTTCATTATGAATGTTATTAGGACTGCAAAATATGTTTAGTATTTGCGTAATTTGTTTTTACAGTTACTTGCCTCCCCCTCCTTTCTGTAATTGCAAGTTCAAATAATTGGAAAAAGTATATTATTCCTTGTGGAAATAATCTGGGGGTGAAATGCTACCAGTTTGGACTGGTTCTCCCGAACCAGTAGTAATAAAAGTTACTGGTTCGCCTGAACTGGTATTAAAAAAATGCTACCAGTTCGGAAGAACTGGTATTTCCGAAGATGTCATGCCTCTGCCAGCATCTGACTTGGAGGTTCAGGAGGAACAGCTGGCAGAGAGCAAGGAGGGGGAGGCTGGAGATGAGGAAGAGCAGAACCAGGCTGAATCCAGTGAGTTGGAGCGGAGTCAGAGAAGGACAGCTCAGAGGAGGAACTGGGAGCAGCGCCCCCACCTGATCCAAGACAGAGATGCAGGGATAAATGGGCATTGGAGAAAAGTCTACTCAGGAGCAAGTGAGGGAAGGAACGCAGCTGAGTTGAACCCTTTAAAAGCTAGCCAGTTGTGATTAACAGTGCTGGAATCAAAGTTTGAATTTATTGTGTTAGCCTCTCGGTGATTTCTTCTTTTGAGTAAGAATTTCCTAAGCCAATTTTACTTGTATTATCTCAGAATTACCATTGGACTACAGCCAGAGTTTGTCTTGGTAATTACCTACTTTGCTTTTGGAAACAAATCAACTTCGACAAACAGAGGGCATTTGAGTTTTGGCAATAAAGACTGTTTGTTTTTAAGTTCTTGTTTTTGTTCGTGGATTGCCTCCAGCTGGGTCATCGCAGAAGATCAGCTGTGCTGCATGATTTATATTCTCTAGAAAGCAGAAAATCCTGCTTTCTAGTAGACCTAAATCACGTGGCACAGCTGTTTTCCCCCCTCACTGTTCTAATTACCTTCTTAAGCCTTCTTTTTCAGCGCTGTATGGTAGTACCTGTGGTGCACATGTGTTTGGAGTGTATTTGGTGCACACCACGCATGCAGGTGCAGCAAACCAGTAGTAAACCTCGGATGAGTTCACCACTGGCTAAAACCCACCACAACATCCCTTTGAGTTGCGACCATGAAAAGTATGGAACGTTGACTCTTGTGCTTTCCCCAAATCTCTGTAACTATGGTTGCATGTTACTTACAGCAGCTGAAGTGGGAGAATGGGAGGTGTGTTTGAAATGAAAACTCTGGGGAAGAGAAGGAGATGCGTTTTTCTGAGGATGATGTTTCTAACAATGGGGAAATTAAGACTGTCTACAAACACTGCACAGCCGCAGCCTTGTGAATAAAACAGCAGCTTTTCAAATAAATTGCAGCAGAACCAGTGGAAAAAATGGTGATCTCGATGCCATCTAAGTGAGGTTGAGAACCATCCGTGCAGAATTGGTTCCAAACTAGCACCGAATCTGTATTTAGCTGTTTCCACCCAGGACTCTGTTAATTTTTCTGTTTTAGTACTTGCAACATGAAAAGAAAAAAAATCCCCATCCAATAATTTCCTATTTTATAACTCAGTCATTCACCTTTATTATAAAGTAAACATGTTTAGGGCTCATTTAAGAATAAGGTGCCCTTAATGAAGTTGTTGTTAATTATATAGTAGAAACAGGTATTAGGAGATTGTCAGTAGGAAGGCCATTCCCTTTAAGACAAAGAACTAAATGCATTCGCAACCAAAATAATAAACCTGCATTACTCAAGTGCCGTAAACTGAATTCCTCGCAGGCTGTTGTGTGGTTTTGCATTACAAAGTTTCAAAAATGCATTTATTATTGAAATGACCTTTATACAAACGCTGGGAAGTACAGTTTCTCTCTGCTGCATTCATCTGTAACCTTTACAGGAGCAGCTGGGTCCTGCTGACAAAATTTACATTTCCTGACTGGGTCAAAAACATTGGCACTCCCAACATTAATCAAGAAATAAGAGGGCTGTTTAGACTGCCTCTTCTTATGGTGTAGGTCTTGGATGTTGTTTTGTTTGGGTGGGGTG
>JANHFP010001757.1:103167-115756 GCA_032468135.1 Calamaria suluensis | reverse complement strand
GAGGAGCCAGTATTTTAATTAATTAACCCAGTCTCTGGCCAATAGGAGTTAGTAAACGCCCACTGCTTTGGACTCCCACGCAGACCAAGGGAAACACCGTTCAGGTGAGTACAACGTACATTTTTTAAAAGGGCCACCGGTATACTGAGCAACTTACATTTAATTTTTAAGGTAATTTGCTGTTGAGCCTTTGCTTAAATTCTGGTTAGCATATGCAGAATTAGATACTACCCTGTTTTCCTGGAAATAAGACGTACTCTGATAATAAGCCCAATCAGGCTTTGAGCACATGCACTAAATTAATAAACCTCCCTCTGACGATAAGCCCTCCCCGAAAATATTTAAATGCAGAGCTGGAAATCCGGTAAGACAGCAATAGGAGCCCCATCTTGCTCCACGCACCCCCAAATAATAAGACCTCCATGAAAATAAGGCCAACCGCTTATTTCAAGGTTCAAAAAAATATAAGACCCAGGGTCTTATTTTTGAGGAAACGCGGTATGTGAATATACAAATGAACATTTCCAGTGTTGATAATTATACTTTCATGGGTAGTCCTTAATTTATGATCAAAATTGGAATGCAAAACGTTTGTATGTAAGCACACACTATGCCTTGGGAAGGCTCCATTCTAGAGTATGGTTAAAAGGGAATACAGATAGTGCCTGCTTAACTAACTGGAACTGGTAACTCCACCGCTAAGTGAAGTGACCACCAGGAAGGAAATCTTGTGATTACTAGGAAAGAGGCAAGATCAGTTAATTTTGCACCTTCAGCTTTTGTTTGCCTAACCTATCGGGCTCCAGAAACCAAGAAAGGAAGGTGATTCTTTGAAACAGATTTCTTTGTTGTTCCTCTGCCAAGGACAGAATCTGGTCAAAGTCAAGTATGCTACTGCCCCTGGAGAGCCACAGCATGGGAGCCACAGACTACCCCATTGGTTTTGGTTTTCCTGGGCTTCGGCAAGGGAAGAGGAATTGTCTTGGACAGCATATAAAGTATATAGTTAATGTATATAAATCATATTAAAAGTTTATGAACTTGTGAGGCCGCATTAATAGCTGTCCAGAGCTGTGTGCTGCTCATTAGTTGGACATGCCTGCTCTATGCAAACAGATTCTTGTTCAAATCCTTTGATCTCCATTCTCCCTGCTGGTGGAGAGGACAGCAAGTGATTCATGTAGGACATTTCTCCTTTGCTCAAGCTTTCTTCCCCCCCTCCCCCTCAAAACAGAAATTGGAGAGGGAGTGCAAAAGAATTCCTTTCCCTTCGCTCTTCTACACATCAAAATATATACGTTGACATTGATCATGTAACTAAGGAGACACTGACAGTTACAACCTTGGGGACCTGTAGTCAGACTTTTTCAGTGCTGTCATAACTTCAACAGTTGCTGAACAAGTGACTACTTGTGTATGTTAATGATCTAGTTATCTGTCACTTCTAATAATTATTTGTGGTCTTAGTTTCTATGGCCTTGAAATAGTTTTGGTTGGGTTCCCCAGTTTACATTTATGGACTTGAACAGAGCTATTCTGCCCTCCTGAACTTTTTTTCACAATCCTACTTGGACTCAATGTTCAATAAAAAGACTTCAGTGTTTTTTCTAATGCAACCGAGAGCCATAATTAACAATTGTAGTTAACTGTCTCACTGTTGAATTATATTCAGTTGTTGTAAATGGCTATACCCAAGCTCTTCTCAAATAGTGCTCCCAATCCACAAATTCTCCACCTTATATCTTACACCAATTTTTTTTCTCATAAACGCCTTACATTTCTTATGTTAATACATTTGGTTCCCCTTCATTCAACCTGCCCAGATTGGATTGTAATCTCAAACCATTACCCTGGGCACTGGAATCACATGGGTTACTGCTCTCTTTACTGCTAACTTTCTACATGCAATATGCCAGCCACTTGAGATTCTCTTTTCTATAGCACTATACAAATATCAACAGTTGACAATAAAAATGTTGCATGGAACCTTGTCAAAAACGTCACTGAAATTAAGTTTCTATCCTTCATCCACATTGTATGTTCTGCCTTTGTTTCATAGCTACTTTAAGAGGCAAAAATGATTGAAACAGTGAAATAAAGCTTGTCATATGTGTAGCTCTAAAGACTTCATAGTTCTTCCAGTTTGCCTTTAATAACAGAAGTTTATTCAGTTGGTAGGTTGGTCGATATAATTGTTGGCGTTTGAGATGACTCACTTCTGGAATCTGTTTGTTATCCTAACTCTGAATTATTCCTATATTTGACAGGGCATGGACAGTGGCTTTGCAGGAGGAGAAGATGAAATTTATAATGTCTATGATCAGCCCTGGAGAAGTGGTAAAGACATGGCCCAAAATATATACAGACCAAGTAAAAATGTGGATAAGGACATGTATGGTGATGATTTGGAAACAAGAATAAAAACTACTAACAGGTAGGGAAATTAATGTGAACCTGTGATTGGATTTTTACAAGAAATATATTACATTTTCTGCTTTCTTGCCTCTTGCAGGTTTGTTCCTGATAAGGAATTTTCTGGCTCAGACCGCAGACAAAGAGGAAGAGAAGGACCAGTTCAATTTGAGGAAGATCCTTTTGGTCTGGACAAATTCTTAGAGGAGGCAAAACAGCACGGGGGCTCTAAAAGACCTTCTGATAGCAACCGCCCTAAAGAACACGATCATGAAGGCAAAAAGAGAAGGAAAGAGTAAAAAATTGATTTCTCTCTGGCTGCAGAGACTGAATTCAGAGCTTTAACTAGCTCTGTGCTGAAAATAATGTACCATGAGTGTTTAAAGGCAACATTTCCCTATGGACTAGAGAAGAAAAAGCAGACTGCTGAATAACATAGGTTCTGTATCTTGGTTTCTAAGTATATTCATCCTTTGTTTCAACAGAGAAGGAGTGATGTATTCTTTACTTTAAAAAGTTATTCCAGGTATATTCTCTTGTATATAATTTTCTCTATTTCTGATATGTATTGTACTTGAAAAAAGGGAAGAGTACTAATTGATTTGCTGATGTAACTATCCAGTTCCATTTAACCTGAAAGCAGCAGTTACACTCAATTAAGATGAATATATACATACTGAAGTTTATTTTAATTTGTTTACATAGCAATTAAATAAAGGCTCCTTCCTTTTAATTGGTATTAGCAAGTATTTCATCTGACTGTTTTTTCTTGACGTTTAACTTCAAGCTGAAAGAAAAGAAAAACAATTCAATACCCATTTCCATTTTTTTTAACCAAAATAAATATCCGGGATATATATTATTTCCATTGTTAAACAATATAGTGTGCATTATCTATGCAGACTACTACTGAATACCTTTTGGGCATTGATAGACATTGAACTTAAGCTACCCCTACTGCAGTGTACTTTTAATTAGAGAAGCACAAGATAAGGAACATTTATCATGTCCCATGTGCAGAAGAAACACCACAGCTGAATTTATAAGACCCATTCTGAATAGATTATCCAAACATTTGGAGCTGCTTTGTTGTAGGTTTTAGCCAAGAGAAATTTTGGATTGTCTTACAGGACAAGTAAAGGAAGGCTGTTACATTATGTTCCTCTTTTCCTTTTATCACACCAACATGTTCTTTCCTCTGATCGTTGACGCACCAGCCTCTTCCTCTCCTTTGGTTGCTGCCACTTTACATGAATTCAAGAATAACAATGTCTATACTCCAGCCAGCATGCCAGTTCTTTCTACCAATTGTCCCAATATCTTCTTTCCCTTCGCAGTTGCCTTGTATCGTTGATAGGTTTTCCTCTTCCTTGCTGTCTCCCATCTCAGAATGTACATTTTGATTCTAGCATGTACAGCCCACACACACAAAAGCTTTGCATAGCCTGCTTTTAACTGTCACTTAATTGTAGAAACTGGGTTTTTAAAAATGTGTATAAGTAACAGAATAATGAGGCTTTCTTTGAAATAAACAGAGGTACTCAATGTATCTTAAATGAACTGAAATTACCTGTGACCCTTCAAAAAAATGATCTTTCAACAAAGCATTATTGCGACTTTCTTCTGTAGCAAATCCAATCCAGCCAAAACCTTTATGGAACCCTGTTTCTGTATTCTGAACATTAAAGGGAATATATTAGTTCATCATATATCTGAATAAATTTCCTCTTTTACATTTGGAAACTATATTCATGGTTAGTTACTGTTTAGAGTTTGTATTCAAACTGCTGAACACAAATTATTTTATCTGTTAGGTAAATTAGAAACCAATTTCCAATATGCAAAACTAATTTCATAGAAATTGTCTTAAGGAATAATAGTTTTAAAGAGAATGGTGTTGGTATTTTATTTTTCTTGTATTTATTGGATACAGAATACTAAAGTATAGTGTATGCATTTTCTGAAAGCAACTCCCCATTCAATTCTGCATACTTTTAAATATTTGTGTGTATGATCACACTATGTTAATAATAAAGGATTTTAAAATATTAGTTAGGCAGTAAGATGTATTTGAATGTTTACTCAAATTTATATGTGCTGTTCAATTTCTACAGAGTCTGCATGACATAGTAATATAATTGTTACTTTCTTTTTAATGTTAAACATGCAAAATTTGCAGCAAAAAAGTATGAAATTACATACTGTCCTATTAACTGGGGGACTTTAGAACATATTAGAATAAATAAATGTGCACTTATCCTATTAAATCAGTGAAAGTCAAATTATTCAAGGATGAGTAAATTGTGTCTACAATCAGCCAAGAAAGGCAAGACGAAGTATATTTTCTTTTAAAGCAGTGATGAACAGCAGTGTTCAATTTCACTTGCATTGGTCATATGTAGCAATAGTACTACAAAAAGCACTGGTATGCCAAGTAGTTCTAAAAGCTAAAGCAAAGATGTCAGCTTTACAGCAGATGTATGTATCATAAATGAATATTAATGCTTTATTTTGTACACTGAAATGTAACATTCTGTATAAAATATTTTTACGCATTTCTAATTCCAGAACACCTTAGTTACAATAACAACAAAAGCATTTCCAGTAAAAATAAGATAATCCATTAAAATATTAGGACTGTATTCTTGATAGTGAACAGTTTTTATTGGCTAGTAAGACAGGGAAAGTTATCTTTGAATTATTCCAAATATGATAATGGAAGAAGAGAAGAATTTTTTTATATAATGAGCTTTTCCTGGATTTCATACTTTACATTTATGTTTAAAACCTGAAAAGATATAACTGAAATCCACATCAAAGGAGAATCACGATCGCTACACAAAGCTTTGTTTTCTCAGATAAAAAATGCTTACTAGGACTATACAGAAGTTAATAATTTAGCCTCATCAATTTGCTGTTCTACAAATATGCTGAACTAAAAGGATAAAAGAAAAAGTTGCCCCTGTCCAGTTGTGTTTGCAACATGTCCACTGAACAAACTGAGCCAACATTTTTACTAGAAAATTTAATTAATCAGCTCTTTTTAAGAAGTCAGATGAAATTGAAACATACAGTGATGTGACCTTGAAGGATTATCTCCATAAAACAAACTATTTGGTTGTTACTATTAACATTTGCTATTAATTAACGTATTTATGATAGTTAATAATATATCATGAAAAGATCTCTACAAATCTCTCGTCTGCACTTAAAATAAAGTGGAAATGGCTACAGATGTGTTGCCAAAGTCTCTGGCTTGCACCATTACATAGATTGTACAAAAACCAATAGTATTCTTAAGCTTTCCATTTTGTCAGCTACCCAAAATCACTCTTAACAGTAAGACATGCAATACCCTAGAAAATATACATGGTAATGGCAAATGCGACTTTAATTTTCTAGTATTTTCATGTGTGTACCACAAGGGAAACCTTGAATAAGAGTAATGTACACGAGAGAATACAAAGGAAACCATTATTTTCCCAAAAGGACATTGGCAATGGTCCAGGTTAGTAAAACATTTTAAAGACAAGTGAGATTAAGGTGGAATTGTGACCTCAGATGTGGACATATCATGTGGATATTGCTAACATATCCAACTATATAAATGAGCTGAAAAAGCTAAAAAAGAATGGACAAAATATTTTCAAACTGATCAATAGTATTTCCCCAAGTATCACACCCTGTCTTATATTTTTTTTGAACCCTAAAATAAGTGCTTGGCCTTGTTATGCGTTCAGAAGTCTGATTGGATAAGGGGATGTCTTACATTTAAATAACAGTAATCTTAAAACTTTTCTTTTAGGCTCCCTTCCAATTTTAAAAAAAATATGGAGGACTTCAAAAAAGCTTTTGTTTGTATAACTATTTATCTACCATGATAAAAAATAAAGTTGACCTATTCACTGCCATTACCTCTTCTCACAGTTGTTAGATGGGATTTTAATACTGGATTATTTTTCAACGTAAGTTTGCAAATAGTTTTGATTTCAGGAACCCGAGAGGTATTTTAAGAAACACTGCCTTAAAAGACAACACGTTAAGAGAAAACTGCCAGAAAACCTTTCTACTTACCTGTTTATTTACCAACAATACCATTGGTCAAATACAATTTGAATATTTTTACACTGGATAAATAATTTAATGACCATGATACTTACAAATGGCAGGATGCATTTCTTCACAGGTCCAAATTGAGTAAAATATTCTCGTAGTTCACCTTTTTTTAAAAAAGGCAGGAGATTATCATTAGATGTATTGCATTTCAGAAAAACAGGAGCAAACTAATTTCTAATAGCCATTTTCTCAATTGATGGGTGATCTATTGTGGGCTCAGAAAATGACGTCCTGAGGAACAGGGCCAGTCACCCTAAATTTCTCACAATCTCTTGGGATAATAATACATTACATGCATTTGACTCGAAATTGATGACTAAACTTAACTGCTTGATGCTTATCAGAATGTTTGACATCAAAATTCAAAAAGTTCTACAATACAGCAAACAGGAATTGCAGGCTAAAGGAACCATTTGGACTCCAGTTTGAGATGCAGACAACACAGACTCATCTCCAACGGCCTGGAAAGAGACACAGGGCATAAAACACCCTGTAGCTTAGAAGGCTCCACACCCATTTACTACTCAGGTGACCCCAGGACACAGATAAACCCCCCTATGCCTATGGACTCTCTTTAAAAATGTAAATGCCCAGCTGCCTGCAAGGAATATAAATCCTTCCATTCCCCACCATCCAGTTAGAGCTGAAGAAGCTTCTTGAAGAAGCCAAACGTCTTTAAAGGACAAACAGAGAGAAAGTCCAGTTGCCTCCTGAAAAAGCACCTTTGCGACAACCACGATGGATGGATGACTGAGAATCTCTATAGAAAATGGCAATGGTTTTTTTTGGGAAAACCACATCCTCCAATTGCTCAACACATATGGCCAAACTAGCATTCACCGAAGCGGAAAAATCCGCTTCGGCCTCTTCGCAGGAAATAAATTGGAACCCCGAGCTGTGTCGGGGATCTACCCCTACCCTTTGGAGGGGTGGGGGGGACAAAGGCTTCAGTCCCTCAAACCACAAGCGAGGGGAAAATCCTCAACACCCCGTTAACCGTCACCAGCAATGCATCTTCTCCCACTCACTTTCCTCCACGCTCCAGGGTATTCGCCTAACGAAGACCTCGAAAGCGCGCCGAGAAACCCCCCTCGCTGCCATCTTAAAATGAGGGATTGACGACCTTGCCCGGCCGAGGCCGTTTCCAGCCAATGGGGACGTTGGCTTCCGCTGCTTCGGCGGTGACGCTTTGCCAGGTGACGTCTTCAGCTAAGATGGCGGCGGCCACGCGGGAGGAAGACGCGTTCCGTCGCCTCTTTCGTTTCTATCGGCGATGGGAGGGGTCGGATCCTAGCGGGGTGATTGACTTCTCGAAGCCAGCGGGCCAGCAGGTAAAACCTAAGGGAGCCCTTCACCCCTGGCGGATCCTGCCAGGAAAGTCTTCCCTTTTCAGCAGAGGTCTTCAAACTTGGCAGCTTTAATACTTGTGGACTTCAACTCCCAGAGACCTCTGCTTTTGAGAGACCCTCTCCTTTTCCGTTGCACGTGCTGCACGTTTTTCCTCCTACGGCGCCTTAAATTCCCGGCGTGTACGTCGGTCCGAAGGTATTGGGGAAGGTCTCCATTTGACAGTGAAACATCATGGCGGGAAAAGACTTGATTGGCCAATTCTGACCAGCCGATGCCTTCTGTTCAGTCTTTAAAGCCCCGCCCCGGTTTTAGCATTAAGCAAAGTATTGGCCGTATCTGAACCTGCTAAATCGCAAACCATTCTTTAGTAGTTAACAGTGGCATCTCTTGAGGATAAAAATCATGCTATAGTTAACATAAACGATGTTTAAAAGTATCCCGCTAGCAGAACGTTTGCCTGTCATTTCGCTGGTTCAAAATTCGGCATGTTTTACAACAACAACAATAATAATTAATAATATTATGGCGTGATGGTTAAGAGGAGTAGGAAAACCAGATTTTAATTGATCCTCAACTACAGAAACTTGGGGATTTGGAGCCAGTTGTTGCCTGTCAGTCCAACCTATCTCATTGTTCTCTGAAACTTAAGTTTCAAGTGAAACTTTGAAAATTAAGTAAACAAGTGGATAAAACAACAAAATTATCACCTTGTGTTCAAGGACTGCTTGGATCTTAATCTTCTGGTGGACAGTATAAACCCTGACTATTACCTTGATCAAACAGAACCAAATCTTTGTTTTAATGTATCTCTATAGATAATTTTATCCTTGTGCTATTATTTTTTTAGTCTGAAAAGAGATTACTGTATTACTGTCAATTTTCATATCATGAATGTCAATGTCACTTTTTAAAGCTGAAAACATTGCATGTTTATAATACATATATGATTTATAAACATTCAGAATCCAAGTAGCGATCATGCATTACTGGGACATTTGAGATATTTTAAATGAAGTATTTGAGTTACTGTTGACTCCTGGTGACTTGAGTACACCAGTTCTTCCTGGCAAGATTATGGAAGTGGTTTGCCTTTGCCATTGTCCCATGGAGTGAACCAAGTCTTTTAGTTCTGCAGCATTATAATGTGAAACCAAGATTGAATAATTGCTTCTATTAACTGGGTTTTATTGCTGGGTCGCTTCTGACTAACAAATTTCTTTAGTCAGCTCCATAAATTTTCAATTGAGTTAAAATCTGGGCTATTCCCAGGTCATTCCAGCAGTGGAATATGATTATCTTGAAACTCCCCCCAAAAAGGGGTTATTAGTCATCAAACCTCAAAAATACACTTTTCCCAAAACGTTTCCACAATTTTAGCCACTACTGTACCTAATCTTTCTAAGTTTTAATAGAATTTGACAGCCTGTCAAGTTTTTCTTTGTCTCATTTTACATAAAACAGAATCAGAATTAAGGCAGGTTATTTTGAATTTTTCATGGTTTCCATTTTTCCAGATTGAGTTGCCATTTCACTTCACTTAAAGGCTTTTCTTCATCAAACTTATTGCTACATTCCTTTACCCCTCTGAGGAATGGGTAGAATTGATAGTATTTACAACTTCTGCTTAACTATCTTTTCAATAGGAATCTATGGATATCTTTCTGGCTATCTGATATTCAAGGATATTTTTTTAAACTAGGTGGTAACCTATCCTCTGAAGTTAACTTCAGTAAGTGATCAAGATGCCTACAGAGCAGGATTACATCCAGTTACCCAATGGAAAGCTTATGGTCTAAATAATTATCCAGGTGAGCATATTTTGGATATCTCAGCATACATAAAATCTAAATTTAGTCACTAAAACAACTGAT
Organism: Calamaria suluensis; assembly: GCA_032468135.1. Lineage (NCBI taxonomy): Eukaryota > Metazoa > Chordata > Lepidosauria > Squamata > Calamariidae > Calamaria > Calamaria suluensis. Next base: position 106,007 of record JANHFP010001757.1, on the reverse strand, counting down.
GATGTATGCAAAGTTTTTGAAATAAACATGTTACAATACTTTTGTTTTTGGTTTTTTCAGTGTTCATAAGTTAAGTGTCTGGGGCAGGCCACATCTACATTTTTCTTTTTCACCCATTTTTATTTTTATCTAGGATTCATATATATTAATAATCCCTTTCTTCCGGGCTCTCAGCGCCATTGGGTGAAGCAATGTATAAAGAAATATATCCAGAAACCTAATGTGTGCAATTTGGATATGCATATGTCCTCTGAAGAAATTGCTGATATCTGGGGGAAGAGTAAATTTCAGCTTCGGTAAGTCATGTCTGGATTATCTCGTAACAAATTTGGTCAAACAACATAATAGCCCTTATGCTGTAGGTCAGGGGTGTCAAATTGGCGGCCCACAGACCAGTTGCATCACATGCAGGCCACACTCATCCCAGCTCCACAAAGACAAAAAAATAGTGTGATAAGGCACATAATGCAATTGAGTTTGACATTGTGGTGTAGGTTCTTGGTTCCTTTCTTGTAAATTGCAGCTACTTTTAATCCCTGTGAGTCAGTTGCTAAAAGCCAATGTCATCTGTATTCAATCCTCTTTTGCTGAGAATAGAAAGAAGCTCACTTGGTGCCTTCAGCCTTCTTAATGACTTCTGATCCAGCCACAGGCACAATTACAGAAGGCAAAGTTTGTTCCCTGGCAAATCTCTGGCAGTCAGAGGGCAAATTACACCAGGAATGTCATGCCCCACACTCATCAGTCACCAGTAGTCCTAGACCCTTGTTTTGTGGAGTACTTCGAAACTTTATATTCTCTCATTTTTAAAATCTACATGAATCCACTGGAAGAGATTATCCACTGGATCAGAGAACATCAACATCAGTATGCTGATATACTCATTTCTGTATCTCTGCCCCATCCATCCAAGTAAAATTGTCACGTTCTGCCTGAATCTCTGGAGACTGTAAGTGTTTAGGCTGGGAAGAACACGCTTCAGCTGAATCCTACGCACAATAATCTATGTCATTGTTCCTAAACTTATCTTTTCTTCCACCTCAGTGAATATTTTTTCTGTGTGCATTGGATTTCTAAAAATGCAGTATAGATCACATTTCATTCTTCAGATATCTACAGGTAGCCCTCGAGTTACAACAGTTCGTTTAGTGATCGTTCAAAGTTACAACAACACTGAAAAAAGTAACTTTACTTTTTTTTACACTTAGGACGATTGCAGCATCCCCATGGATACTGGATCAAGATTCAGACATTTGGCAACTAACTCACATTTATGACAGTTGCAGTGTCATAGGGTCATTTAAATCACCTTCTGACAAGCAAAGACAATGGGGAAGCCAGATTCACTTAACAACCATGTTGATAACTTAAAAACTGTAGTGTTTCACTTAACAACTGGCAAGAAAAGTCATAAAATGGGGCAAAATTTGTTTAACAAATATTTCACTTAGCAACATACATTTCAGCTCAATTGTCGTAAGTGGTAAAAGTTGGTCATAAGTCAAGGACTACTTGTATGAAAGTTAATCTTTTGACCAACTTTATTTAGAACCATTTCAGATATCTCATTTTATTTATTATGCTGTCCATCCCTTCTATAAGGCAACTTTTCTATGCCAGACTTTTGCAGAGCCTTTTAATAACTAAAACAGCTGCTGGTGATTATGTTGTTCTTTATCTTTCTAGAAACAAAAGTGCCAATAAATCACAGCCCAAAAGCTTATTGGAAAAGTTGCGCTGGGTAACTCTAGGTTACCACTATAACTGGAATACAAAGGTATGCAAGAGGGCAATAGAACCTCCTAAATGATGTGACAGCAAATATTTGTTTTTATTTTTTGTACGGATGGCACCAAGGACAACAATCAGACACCAGGGTTTTAAACCCAAAATATTCTAATGAGAAGGTAAACCTGAACTAAAAAAAATTGTTTATCAGCCAGCTCCACACAAGGTTCACACAATGAGCTTTGAGCTTTTTATTGTCTGGTCTTCATAAAAAAATGATCTGTTACCAACCTTCTAAGTACAGGATTCTGGGTCCTGCTAATGTAAAGAGGGGGTGATCTTATGACATGTTACAAAAACTACTAATTATATATCTGTCTGAAGTAATTTAAGCATTGTTGGCAAAAACATATAAAGTATACATTAATTCAGTGATGCTTTGAAATTGCTTTAACTCATTGTTGAGAAAATTAGTTAAGTTACACTGCAAAATTGTTATTTCAGTTAAAAACATTTAACCTTGTGAAGTACCGCAGAGAGAAATTGCTTCAGATAACAGTGCTTCATATTTTAGAGAGTTGTTATACTTGAGTTAGCAATAAAGAAATCTGATTATTTTCCTTCTATAATTTTGGCATGCTAGACTTTAAGTCAGATAGTAACCTAAAGTTCACTTTAAATTATTAAAAAGTAGCAACCTAAACTTCAATTTAAATTACTTAAAAACATTTATTACATGCTGGCTTTGTTACTTAAAAGTTCTGTTTGGAACTTCTTTGTTCTTTCTTCTAGAAATATTCAGCAGATAACTATACCCCTTTCCCATCTGATCTGGCTTTCCTGTCAAAGCAAGTGGCTAAATCTTGTGGATTTCCCAGCTTCCAAGCAGAAGCAGGGATTCTGAACTATTATCACTTTGATTCATCTTTAGGAATTCATGTGGATGAATCTGAAGTAGACCTTTCTCCACCTCTTTTATCATTCAGGTAAGCAGTCCAAATGTTTTTAAATCTAGACCTGTATATGCGAAATACCACTGACTGACTCACTCACTCACTCATCACGAGATCTCCAAAACTATTGCACCTACAGACATGAAATTTGGCATACCT
>JANHFP010001757.1:60836-73099 GCA_032468135.1 Calamaria suluensis | reverse complement strand
CTTCTCCTCCTCCTTCCTCCTCCTCCCTGCTTCCTTCCTCCTTCTGCTTTCTCCTCCTGCCTTCGTCCCTGCTTCCTCCCCCTCCTCCTTGCTTTTTCCTCCTCCTGGCCCTTCCTCCGTTCTTCTTCCGGCGTGATGGGCTTCCAAAGTTGCAGGTTTGGTGCAGCACCTGCGCACTGAGTAGCAGGCGCTCCTCCCTTCGCACCGCCCTTCCTCCCCTCCGTCAGTACGGAGGCGAAGCCGGCGGAGGCGGGGCCGTGGATGTTCGGACGGCTCGGAGGCGGCTGACGCCGCCTCCGCCGATGACAGCCCCGGCTCAGCTGATTCCATGTCATGTCGGCGCGGAGACCGGCGTAGCCGCAGGGCCCCTCCTCCCCTCCGTCACTACGGAGGCGAAGCCGGCGGAGGCGGGGCCGTGGAGCGTTGCATGCCGCGGAGGCGGCCTGGAACGTTCCTTTGACATATCTCAGGTTATATTTCAAAATATCTCAGGTTACAGGTAACGTTTCTAAAAATCCTTTCTTAGTGACCATGTGCATACCAAGTGGAACAGGTATGCCAATTTTCATGTCTGTAGGTGCAATAGTTTTGGAGATCTCGTGATGAGTCAGTCAGTCAGTCAGTCAGTCAGTGAGTGGTATTTGGCAAATATAGTGGTGGGGATTTGAAAGAGGCACTTCACAAAGAATAATAACATAAACTTCTCAGGAGACTGTTCCCTGTTGCCTTTGCATCTATCTCTGTGTACAGCAACTTCATTTTCTGGGCTGTTCAGCAGCATTATCCTGTGAGCAACTAAAATGCAACCTGTAAAGCAATTTTATGCGTCATGCAAAGGAAGCAGCTACTTTAATGCTTCTAGGAGTGGTGCTTCATTTGCACTAATATCTTTTGCAAAAGAACCTTTCGAAATATTTTGCTAATCCCTGGAAATAACTCATTAAACATAATGAATCCATCTTCTAACAATTGTACTACAGAAATTGATTAACTATGTAGATCATTCAGAACATACAAAATATATTTTGAAATTATTAAGGCAACCATGTTATTTTTAAGGCTTATATACCAGTATCAAAAGCTAATTCCAGTTGTCTTCACATGCTCTGTGAACAGGATACACATGTCTGAAAACACAATTAGAGAGTTTCTGAAGCCGCCATATATGAAAAAGACATAGCTGCTTTAACAATTGAAAAAGTCATTTAATATACACCATTATGAATTTCAAAGCTCTATTTGCAAAGATGTTGCACAACCTTAGTAATCAGTTTGATTGCCTTGGGTATTAATTGAATGTGATACTGAATATTCAAGTCTTTAAAATGGATTCTATGCTGAGATTAGAGATGGATTTAAGTAAACTAATGCACTTTTTATTGAAAATTTACTAATAGAAACTGAAGTAACTTTGCCAGTTTTCACATGATTTGAGTAGTTCTTCCTACCCAGCTATATTCAGGATGTTAAAAATACTTGATTCATATTAATAGGATTATATGGGATGATGTATAAAGCATTTGATTTAACACAAGAGGCCTCTAAACTCACAATTTAATTAAAGCTATCTATTTTTTTCTATTGGCCACTAGATGGCACAATTTATGGAAATTGTTAAAACTGTCTTAATCTTTTATAGAAGAGTGTTTTGGAAAAAGATAAATTTATCCTTTTTATTTCATATAGATATAACCTGATATCATTGCCAGGTGAAGACATGGTATCACTTTTTTATCAAGAGGAAAACTTGATAAAACATTTGATATAAGATAAAAACCTTGGTTTAAGTGGCATATAAGTACCTTCTTAAATATTTGTGTCACTCTGTAAATGTTCATGATTGAATAGCCATGCTTAAGTTTACATGAAAAATATATTATGCACTATGAGCTTGTGATGATGTGTCAATAAACTAAATGGAAGAAATAGACTGTCTTCATTGACACTATAGTGGTTTGCTTATATGTTTTTATATAAGAAAATTCAATTTCAGATTGCCTCTAAAATGTATCTGGAAAGTTGCCATTGATATCTTACCAGAACCTTTGAACTGCAGCCCCAAAAATGTGGTGAAGTAATTTGCTTCAAGTGGTTTTGATGATAAAGCTGATAACATTTTATGAGGTAGTTTGCTCCAGATGGCTTTTAAAATAGCAGTTGTGGCATTTTATCTAATAATAATATGGTGTTCTTAAATTTATTTGGTCAATAAATTATGTCTTTATTTTTGATTTACATAACTCCCACCTCAAGTACATGACTGGATAGCTCATGAAGTTAAAAAATAAAATATATACAAATATTAAAGTAAAACAGCAGCTCATCATAAATAAACCTCTAACATAACCAAAATGGGCGCTGTCCCATACCTAGGTCCCAAGGTTTAGACAAAACCCGGTCTTCAAAGCATTTTGAAAAAAAAACAGCTGGGTGGCTATGTCCATAGGCTACAGGTATTACCCAAAGTAGTGGTTGTTAAATAAATCCATCTGCCTCCATTGGCTTTGATTGCCAGAAACTGGCTGAAAAGGTTGCAACAATTAAGTGTCGCTCCAAGGACCAGTTGTAAGTTACTTTTTTCAGTGCCGTTGTAGCTTTGAACAGTTGCTAAATGAATTATTGTAAGTTAAGGACTACCTATGCTGAACAGTCATCTCTCTCAGAATAATCAAATTGCTGAGATTTTGTAGCACTTAACAATATGTATGAAGCAGGATAAGAAATGAAATACGTTAGAATGTGAGTATTGAGATGTGTGTATAAAGTTCATTACACTATTTTCAGTACTTGGACTTTCAAATTGCATCTTGCTACACGTTGGTTTTGTAACTTTTTCCACACAGTGAATCTCCATCTATGATTAAGTAGGTTACGTAGGCTTCCTATTATGGGAATAGATAATCGTTGTCTGATCAGGGTTTTAGATCAGATCTGGTAGAATTTTTATATTCTTCATGAGAAGAGATTCTGGGTACGCTTCTTAATCATTTTATTCATAAGCTATATGAGCAGTTGGTACCTTTTAATCTTGAAATTAATCACTTATTTTCAATGCCTCTAGCATATTGCTAAGTATTTGTAATTATTCCAAAAAAGATCCTTGGCCAAACTGGATGTTGTTAATGGAAGACATATGGAGAGAATACACATTCTTCAGAAAATGACATTTCCAGTATAGGACAAGAGCTAATGAAGAGTGAATAGTTGTAATTAGGTGACAGCACATGCAATTTGGAAAGGGGACAGTGGCTTCCTTTCTTTTATTTCTTATTGTTTGTTTCAAGAAATCTTTCAATTCCCATTAGTGTTTCTGTCTAGCACTCATAATAATAATCCACAGGGATTTGTCTCAAATAATTTATGTAATTTAAGAATACAGTTTCTGACGGTTTTGTATTTTAATTTCAAAACTGAACATGAATTGGTTTATATACAGGTGCTATACTCTTAAAATCTGTTTCCACAGATTTTTTTTATAGTTAGTATATTAGATATTGCTCTCCAATAACGTGTATGTCCCTATTTTCAGAATTCATAAGTGCAAACAGCTTGTGTTTTCTAACATTTAACTTAAAGTAAAATACACATGTTTAAGCTCTTTTAAGACAAATTAACTATTTATATGAATGTTCAAATGAATCAAAAAACTGAAATATGGAGAAAATATGGTTTCTTTGGAGAAGAGATTTTAATTAAATCCTTGAATGCTGGAGAAGATTAATCATGGAAGGGAATTTAAAGGAAAAAGTATGGGACACATTTTGTGCATAACCTCAGATAGGGATCTGAAAAAGAGGAAAATATAGGTCCAAAGGTATTGCGTTATTTTTTTAAAACAATCACTGGATTTATTTTCTTTTACCCAATTCATGAACTGAATAATTATTAATTTAAATGACAATGTTTATAATATTTGCAAAAATCAAATAATGGCAAAAAGCAGTCCATAGCTCAGCCAAGGTTGCCTATTTAACTAAAATAGATTAAACTATAAGTAATCTGAAAGAATGTAAATATGATGTGCGGTCATTGCTGCACATTAAATTGCTTGAAGGAATGATTTTTTATTATATAAATTTATAGACCAGATTCATGGCTATGGCTTGCTAACCATAGGTTGTAAAATAAATCTTAGGTTTGCTAGATTCATCTATCACCTAAGCTATGAATCATTGCTTATCAAACACAATGGTTGGATTCACACAGTATACTAAATATTTTAGCTTTGTACACTGCGTTATCCTAGCCAACATCACTCAAAGAACTTGAAAGAGTGGGGAAGGAAAAAGCATTCAATTTCTTTCCTCATTTGGAAATACAAAAGAACAGAATGAATAGTTCCTGATGTAAGTTCCCATATGTATAGTAGGAATTTGTAAACTGCCAAGAAGAGATTAGTAAGAAATCTATTAATCTAGTAAAGCAGATGTGATAATGAAGTATAAATCTGCCTCATTTTGAGTCAGCCATTTGATCCATTTAGATTTCTTGTGCTTTCCATTGATTGGTGGCAATCAATAGATAGGTGGCAGTCTTTTGTGATGAAACTGTGTCCATGATCCAGTTTTCAATGAGAATTCAGTAAACGTATCACTTGTTTATGAATCATGCTTGCTACTTCTGAATACCAGCCCTCCCTTGCTTTCTTTTCCCAATCCATATTTCATCATAAGCAAATTCATCTATTACACCATTTAAATCATGATGGTCCGTGGCAGGGACTTTATAGAAGTGGACGAATCAATGGCTTCTCCTTTGCTTTGCTCAGTGAAATTACTCCCAAGTATTTCTATAAAGTTGATCTTGCCCTTCTGCTTAAGCTGCACTTTTAATTAATGGCTGGAGAACTCTACAGGAAATTAAATGGACAGTCTTCAGCATCAGTTTTATTTGAAAAAAGTATATGGGCCCAACATTGGTCCTTCAGTATCTGAAGCAAATAAAATTGTTGTAGGTAGACATTCAGTGTTTTAAATTGGGTCAATTTGCTCAGAAAAAGGACAGACATAAGCTGGAGTTAGACAAAATTATGAGCAGTGTTCTCCAATAGGTGGACGTTTCATGATTTGCCATGCCCATTGTAAGAGCAGACTCCCTCACCCCACACTGTTTTGTAAGAATATCGGCAAGGCTATAAAGACTCAAGTTGGCTCATTTGTCCTCAGTTTGAAGTCTTGAATTATTTCATGATATAGTATAGTTTCCCTCTTGAATTGACTGGATCCAATTAAAATGCTACAAAAATGCTAAGATTAAATTCAATAACTTTTCAATCAAGAATCTAGAAACTTGTTAAGTTATAAAATATGTGGATTCTTCTGGAATAATGAATCCAAAAGGTTGTTTAGTTGACAAAGCAAAATTGTGTATACAATTTATTATAATGTGTTCCTAATATGGATTTTTTTTATTCCTAATATGGTTATTTTTCATCTTCTTTATTTATAAATCATTTTTAAAAAGCTAAGAATGTTTGGTTGTACCTCCAAACATGATTTTCCTCCAATAACACAATAGTTAATATAGTGTTGGATGATCACCTTGGGAACTCAGAGACCAGTCAAAACTAATTTGAACAGAGCAAACTTTTTTTGTTGTTGTTGCTGACCTCAAGAATCCCAAGCTGTTCCAAAGAGCTGTTGGGAAAACAAATACTTTGTAGGTCATAAAGAGTTTCCGGCTTCTCCTCAGGGGACTGACAACTTTAAAATATCACTTAATGGGGATGTGGTTCTGGCAGGGGGTCTTTTAAATCTAACAGACTGCTCCTTCCCTTGCAGTTCCTTGAGGCATAAAAGTGGCTTTTGGAAAGTTCTCTTTGTTTGGTCCAGGTGGAATGTTTTAGTCCTTAGAAAGGAATGTTCAGAGATGCTAAGCTTATAGGACTTTTCATTTCGATATTTAGCAGGTATTTCAAATGTATTTCTGAAACACTGTCTGAAAATGTTAAAAATCTTGAAAAATATATAAGTTTGTATGATATTCCAATTTGAGTGGCTAAAAGCTATGTTAATAAAATACAACTGCATACAAAATCATTGTGCTGAGCAAAGAAAATGACATTGCAGAGAAAGTTTAATTTTTTAAAGCTTACCACTTAGTTCAAGAAACCTGCAGCATTATTAAATTGTAGGTTACTAACCAATCCCTTATTTCATCTTGGGAATACATTCCATTATCAAAGAATCCAAATGATTACCACCATTATCCTAGCGGCCAGTCTTTCACTTCTTATATTCTTGACTTTTTTCCAAGGCCTCATTATTTTGTAAAAAGAAATGAGGAAAATGTTATATGTGCCCCCACTTCCTTCCCACCAAGCACTATATGGTTCCTAGAAGTGTCTTCAGGGCTGTGTATCATTGGTTCCCACATAGTTCATGACAGCTACTCTTTGTCTAGGGATCTGAAAACATTCTTTGGTGGAGAGATTCTGCAATAACTTCCTGACAGCCTTGGACCTATACCTTCATTTCTCCATTCTGTCTGTTTAGTTTTCAGCGAAGAATACAGCTGCTGCTGCTGCTGCTGCTGCTGTTATATTTCCATGTTTCTTGGATAGCAATTTCTAGCTTGAGCGGTTTTAAACAAATAACGCTATAATTAGAAAAAAAATGTCAGTAAGAAGCACAAAAATTGTAGAAGGTACAGGGAAAGTCCATTACCAAGACTACAATCATACAAGCAAATTATGAAATACAAACATATACAAGTTATGAAATACAAGCATTTCATAACTGGTTTAGGATAATTCCAAGAAACTGGTTTTTATTTCTTTTTACTGATTTATAGTACAGATCTGGCAAGTATATTCATAGAAATGGTTCCTAAGATCTCCTTATTGCAGTTTCAATCTATAGAAAGGGCAATAAGGAAACTTTCAATCTATAGAAAGTTTCTATAGAAACTTTCTGTGTAATATCATAGCAGGTTGAAAGGGAGAGTGGAGATCATATTACTACTTCTTTTGCTTAGTTTTTATTTTGTTCTTTTGAATAAATAAATAGAAAAATATCCTTTTTTAGTTTAGGGATCACAAACTCATGGCTTTCGGGCCATATGTCACACTGTACATCACATTCCCCTAATCATCTTGTTCAGATTTCGGTTATGTATGCTATTGTTTTGTGTTTACATTATATTTTGAAGGTGTTAATCTTAAAAAACAGCTGCACTCTAATCTGAGGTTCTCTAAATTGCAACAAATTTAACTATTTCCCCAGTATTTAGGCTAATTGTCAGCTTTCAGTCATAACAATTTGACATTTGAACAGAACTTTGTAATTAAAATCCATTCATAAATGTCCTATATTCTGCACTAAAGGGGATTTGACCTACATGACATTCCATCAAATGATGGAAGATTGTCATCTTGTCTCCTTTTATTCATTTTTTTTAATCAAAGCTGAATATCGTTGGCTACTCCAAATTCTTCTTACCACTTAGTTTCTAGTATTCTGATCATTCTCATTACCCTACATTGAATCTGCTCCAAAGTTTTCTAAATATATTGGACATACAGATAGACCTTGACTTACAATAGCAATTGGGATCAGAATTGGTGTCACTAAGACATGGTCATAAAACACTACAACAGTCCTAGTTACTGTTGTTAAGTGTAGACCACGTATATTAGTAAGCAGAGACCTCATCTGATTGTGACTTTTGACTTTCTGGTGGTTTCCCCACTTACTTTGCTTGTAATAAGCAGGCAAGGAATGTCAGAAATCCTGATCATGTGACTATTTTAGATTCTGTTATTTTATCTTATATCAATACTGTAGTATTCTAATTTCCTGTATTTGTTTTACTTTGAGCATCTTAATTAAGCATCTATATAGTTGTCAGGCACCACTGTAGCATTTGCACACATGATGAATAAGTTGCATAGGCATTTCATAAGCAAAATATATTTTAACAATTCTCCAGTTACACCATCTACCCCTGTTTTTGAGTGAGGAAATATAGCACAAAATCTAAACAGCTGAAAGACCTGTTGCAGAAGCTCACACCAATTCAGCAAGCTTGAGTGATGCTCTCTGCAACCAGTGGTTTACAGAGAAACTGATGCAAGGCAAGAAAAATTAAAAACTGTTAAGATAAATGGATGTTGAGACGGTGGGTAAATAGAAGAGCAGGTTTTGAAAAGAGACAGATAAGTTGCTAGACCTACTGGCTCCAGGATTATAGAGTCAAAGCCTCTGAAAATCAGGTAGTGGGAAGCCAAATACAATGGAAGAAAAAAAAACAGTTTGGGAGAGGAGGGAGAGAGCTAGCTGCAAAGCAGGCTCTGGCAAAACTGAGAGAAAAAAGGAATAAAAGAAAGCTTGGGAAATACCCCCCTTTTTTATTGGCAGAAGGACTAATTGCAAGCAAAAGCTGGAGGGAAATGTGCAGCTTGGCACAGAGAATCTAGGAACATCAGCTGACACTTTTCCCTAACATAGAGCAGAGGACCCTGAACTGTCCTCTATTCAGAGGATGCTTCAGTTGGGAGGTGATTAGCTGGTGGGTGAGCCAAGAGGAGAAACAGACTAGATTCAGATGGGCCAGAGAGAAGGAAGAAGTCTAGAAGAAAGTGATAGAAGAAATTTACTCTGCCATTCTTTAAACATGATGTTTTAGTGTTTCTTAAAGTTACTATTATTCTGTTGTTGTTGTAGCATTTATCTATTTATGGGCTGTTTTTTAATGATACATGTAAAAACTATAAAAAGTTCACAATTAGATATGCGGTATTCTTTTTCTTTGTTATTGGATACTGGGGAGAGAGAAAAAAAATCTCCCCAGGTCTCACTGAATTGGACCAGTATTATATAAGCAGTAAAATAAACTTCCACTGAGAGTTCTCCCAGCTGATGTAAATTTTGGCAGCTTTACTGACTCGTTAAGTTAAAGCTTTCAGTATTGCTTTCTGTTGCTTGAGTACAATTACAAATATGAGAAAATTTCCCTATATAATCTACATATATGTTATTCTGTAATTCAAGAAATTTGGATGAATGGATACAAGATAAATCTCACAGATGATGAGTGATATCCAGATAGCACTTATGATCTGCATACAGTAGAAGACAGTAAATGTGAGCATAATAGTGCAATCATCAATCAGACTTACTTTATTTCTTATATGTTCCATATTGTCAAAATTGTTTTGCAGTTTCTTTTTACATATGTAGGAAAATCAATACTATATTAAGATTATATCCTTGCTTCGATTTTAAAGTGCACACTTTAGTTAAAACTTTCTAAAAATTAAAATACATTCTCCATTAAAGTTCTAATTTGAATTTCTCATATAAATGAGATATTATTCATAATGGTGATGCTGAAAGATTTTGCTTCTATGTTTTTGTATTATGCCGATATGAAATTGAGAGTGGCTAGTTTACCTTTGAATTCTAAGCTAGTATTTAAATATCTCCCTTCCAAAAGGGAAGTTATATCCTCCCTTTGGAAGGAGGATGTTTTTTGGAAGGAGTATATTTTTGGTGAAGGAATTAATGGAGCAGTTTGAGGTTTTCCATTCATAATGAAATTAAATGATACCGTTCCATGATGCAAATAAGAATAAATTTTGTGTAGTTGTTAAGGCCTTAGACCAGTGATGGCGAACCTTTTCGGCACCGAGTGCCAAAAAGGTTGTGTGGAAATGTCACGCGTGTGTGCTCATCAGGGCCACGCTTTGGAAAAGCAGAATTTCTGGGTTGTAGCACGCTTGCATGCCTGATAATCAGCTGGCCAGCATGTATGCCAGGAGGGTTTTTTAGCACTGCCGCACACATGGAAGGGATCATGCTCCGGAAAATCTGAACTTCTGGGTTCTAGCATGCATACGCAGGCCATTTTTCAGCACTGCAGCATGCATGAAGGACAGTGGATCTTCATGTGCCACTTTGGGCACTCGTGCATAGGTTCACCATCATGGCCCTAGACTATAAGCCAGGAAACCTAGTTCTAGTCCTGCCTTAGGCACAAAGCCAGCATGGTGAACTTGGACTAGTCAGCCTCTCTCTTAGTCAGGAGCAGGAATTTTTGTTGAATTATTCAAATTCACATTAACATAATAGTATGGTTTTTGCAAAAATGTGATAAAACTGGATTCATTATTTTTTCCAGGCAAGTTGCGCATACAACAGTTGGCGGAGAACACCAGATACTTCCGCAGGCAACTTCAGAAAATGGGATTTATCATATATGGGAATGAAGATTCTCCTGTTGTACCTCTGATGCTCTATATGCCAGCAAAAATTGGGTAACATTTGGAAATAGTTCCTAGTATATATACTGAAACCTAGTCATTTTTAAACAGAACATGTTGTGGCAAGAGATTAAAAACTCCTAATATTAGAGACAAATCTTATTTTAATAGGCTGCATTTAAGGTCAACAGGCTTAGATTTCTTTTTTTGCAGCAGTGTAGAACTGCAAAGTACTAATTCCTCTACTAGTACTTGTACTGAGTAATACTGTCATCAGCTAGAGAGGAATGTAATAGAATTCTTAATAAATTAATACTCAAGCTGAACTTGCTATGTTATAACAGAGACCTTCAAATTTAAGTTACAAGTAGCCTGCTGAAAGACAGCCCTTGCCACATATAATCTTTCAACTCTGAGAACTTAATACAGTAGATTTTTTTTAAGAAGGCCACTTTAAGATTGAACAAAAGCTGTCTTTGTGTACAGATATTAAGTCAAAGCAGTTGACAATAACCTCTCAGGCACCACACCACCCCCGTTGTGCTAAGCAGCACCAATCTTGTCTGTGTTGTGGTTTCATTCCTTCCACCTTGGTCCCTTTGCAGTGCATTCGGACGAGAGATGTTGAAACGGAATGTAGGTGTCGTTGGAGTGGGCTTTCCTGCTACACCAATCATTGAATCCAGAGCAAGAATTTGTTTGTCTGCGTCTCATAACAGAGAGATACTAGACACTGTAAGTACCTACATTCATGTCTGTTTTGAATCTTCTCTAAAATCAGTATGTTCTTAAATTTAAATATAATTAGCTATAGAAATTAGACACCAAAGAAACACTTTGTTCAGAAGTGAATCACATTAGTCTAGGACACATCAGTAAACCCAGGTGGAGAGGTCTCCCACTGAAGCAGAGATTTGATATGTTCATTACTTGGACTATTGTCAGTTATTGTTTTATGCACTAGTAGTAATCAAGTAGCAAGCTAAAAAGATAGGCATATAAAGATATTCTACACAATTTTTGTTTTGTAACATTATCTTTATAATCTTCCTTTTTGGAAAGATTAAGTTCAATATAATACTTAATGGGGATTTTTGTGCCAGTGAACACATTTTGTTTTTGTGTGCCAAATTATAATTTATTTGAACAATAACAGTGTTTTAGTTCGTATTGTAAAAAGATTGCTCTTTAATAACTCCTGAGAAATCTTTGCTTTGGCTTTTTATTTCAATAAAACACTGCCAAAAATTTCCTTTTCAATTATTTAAAAGATCTTGACCTAAATAGTCAATAGCGCACACATAACATATATTGTTTTATGTATAAAAACAAAAGTCATATTATACATTTGATGGCTAATAGAATCAGTCTGGAAAAAAATAGCAGAGTGAGCATTTATTTATGTGCAAGTTGTATATGTTTACAGAGTAAGAAAAATTATGTATAAACATAAATGTACTTTGAGGTATCAGCATTTCCAATTAGGCAGCAGCTCCTAATGTCACAGTCTTTTTATAGTAAATTAGAGTATTTTAAAATTACTATTTGAATTTGTAGAGATTGACTAAACTACCTTATCTTTCTCAGCAAGTTAACTCTGTTAACTGCAGAGTTGGTTTCCCACAGCCCAGTCTTAGAAAATTGTTAGCTATGTTAACACAGATAGTCCTCGACTTAAAACAGTTCATTTAGTGACTTATTAGCATTTTTCACACATAATGATGATTGCAACATCCCCGTGGCAACATGATCAGAATTCAAATGCTTGGCAACTGGTTCATATTTATGATGGTTCCAGTGTTCTGGGTTCAAGTAATCAGCTTTTGCATCTTGCTGACAAGCAAAGTCAATGGGGAATCCACTTAACAACCATGTTACTAACTTAACAAATGCAATGGTTCACTTAACAACTATGGTAAGAAAATTTGTAAAATGGGGCAAATCTCACTTAACAAATTTTTCACTTAGCAACATAAATTTTGGGGTCAGACTTCCGTTTCCGGCTTTCACCCGTCGGTGGCGCCCTCAGAACGGGCGCCCGTTTCGATCTTGTTTGGAGCCG
>JANHFP010001757.1:30530-46504 GCA_032468135.1 Calamaria suluensis | reverse complement strand
TTTAAATTTTGGTAAATTTTTAACAATTTTAAATTTTGGACAGCCAGAGTATATAATTTTTAAATTTTAAATTTTGTTATTGTACTGTTCGTTTTTAGTCGGCTGTAAACCGCCCCGAGTCTTTGGAGACGGGTGGTATAAAAATCTAAATAAATAAATAAATAAATAATAATAAATCCATCATTGGAGCCTGCTCTATCTTGTCTTATATGTAAATTTGCAAGGAAAGGGCTTGAGCATCAAGGGAGTTGTAGTATAACATGTCTGCCGGGATAAGTGGATGCTGGATCTTCAGGCGATAAGACTACAACTAACTTTCATTTCAGATTTCCACATCACCTGATGTCCCTTCATTCAAAGAAGAAATACCACAGTCACGCAGGATGCAGAACTTGAGGCTAAATGGACAGGTGATACCAGATCAACACAAACATCATTTGCCATTACAACAGGCTTCAGGGAACCAGTTGGCATCGCTCCAACCTGCGGAAATACTCCCAGAAGAGAAAACACCTTTTGTGCTGGACTTAGAAAGCTTGACAGGCTTAGCCAATGTGGATCTGAATGCCCAGAATCCAAACATTCAGGTAGGCCCATAATTTACTTATGATATTTTTGCTAGCCTAGCCACAGACAAATCAAAAGTGGAAGAATCCTTTGCATCTCTTATCTAGTCACATTTGCATGCTTTGAAACTGCTAGATGGGCAATGATGGAAGCTCACTCTGTCTTATGATGCTTAGGTCTTGGACCCGGGCTACTAGCTTTCCAGTTGACAAGCTCAGCTTCTTTAACCACTGAGCCATTGCACTCCCCATCCCATCCCTCAAATAGTTACAATTAAATAGAAATGGAAAATATGCAAATAGAGTTTGAAAATTAATTCAGCTGGAAAGAGAATAAATGAGTGTGAAGAATAGTTGGAGAAAGCAGAGAGAAAGAGCTCCAAAGACATTTTTTTTTCAGACAAGAAAGGTAAGATGTGAAAGTCTATAGTTAGTTGAAGGTAAAATATGCTGCTTACCTTTTGATTTAGTGCTGATGCTTCCAAAACAGTCTGATTCAATGCCTTGACTTCCAGGTGACCATTGAGGTGGTGAATGATCCTCAAGCAGAGATGGAAATGGACTTGCTGAAGGAGACCAACAATGACTGGTCCCTGTCTTCCTCTGACTGGTTATCTCATAAGGACCTCTTTTGGCCTCTTTTCTGGGAATACACAGATCCCATAGAGGATGGTGGTGACAATTTGAACATAAAGAGCAGGGATGAAGAAGAGGAGGAGGAAGAGGAAGATTATACATCAGAGTATGATGAAGAAGAAATAGTACTGAGTGGAGTGGGGGGAAATTGGCATCAGAGGTGGCCTAATCGAAAGAACTGGATCTTAAAAGAGAAATACAATTACGGTGAGCCTACCTTTTTTGCTCTTAATAAATCTGATCTGCTGATCTCCTTCCATTAAGGCACAAAGAAAAATAGCTGGTGAACAGTTCATTTTATATGATCTCACTGTGTATAGAATGAGTTTGTTAACACTGAGCATTTTTCATTCATCACTGGCATGAAATTTACATTTTCCTCTATATTGTCTACTACGGACAGCTTTTCCCAATCGGATATTTATATGTTGGGATTGCTACTGCCAGAATTCCAATCGGCATAGTCAGTGACTGGGAATTCTGCAAATTGCAGCCCAAGCTTATCTAGAAGGCATAGCTTGTATTGGACGGCAAGTTGAGAATTCTGAAGCAGAGTTCGATCAATGGACAGGACTTCTGGGAGCTGAACTCCCCCTTTTGTTCCTCAGTAAAAAAATATCTAGTAAAATGTGGTATCATCTGCAAACGAGAGCATGATCTCACATTAAGAACCCTGGGGAAAACCTAAAACTTCATGGCAGAAGTCAAGTTTGCACTGGTTTCTTCTGTGTATCTTGTAGAAGGATTCTAACTTTGTTCTTCACCAGACTTTGTTGAATCTTCATGAACTTTGTTTTATTTTTTGTTGTTGTTACTGGCTCCAGATTATGAAGATGAAGAGGACTGGAGTCCTTGGTCTTCCTGCAGTGTAACCTGTAGCAATGGCCATCAGAAGAGAACCCGGTCTTGTGGTTATGCATGCACAGCCACAGAATCAAGAACTTGTGAGCTGCAGTACTGTCCTGGTAGGTTCTAATTTTCTGGGCTGGAATGTTTCCATAGGCTCTGCTTTAACATTTCAGAGTTACTCATTCATTCATATTGGTCTATGGCCGAGGTCCCCAAACTTGGCAGCTTTAAGACTTGTGGACTTCAACTTCCAGAATTCCTCAGCCAAGCTGTCTGAGAAATACTGGGAGTTGAAGTCCACAGGTCTTAAAGCTGCCAAGTTTGAAGACCTCCGGTCAATGGGAGCTCTATTGCTATCTTATCTGGAACATGTGGAAATTCTTTGAGTTTTTAGAAATGTTCTTTTAAGACATCCTACGAGAACTAATGTGGAATCTGAGGAGGAGGAGGAAAATGCTTTTGACTGTGATCCCTCTCCCATTCTTTACCCTTGAATGTTGAGAAGCACCTCTTCCTCCATTTCCTCGATATAATAAATTGAGGACATTTCTGGAACTGGCTTGTCTCTTGAGGTGAAGCAAGATTTGATGACAGTCTCGAAAAATCAGTGGATATATTATTAACTGCAACAATTTCCTCTATACCTTTACTCAGCTGTTTGATATACCAGCTAGGCCATCAGCTAAAAGAACACTTTTAGCCCTTCCATATGTGGGAGCAGATTGCAGCCCTGGAAATGATAAGAAAAGTGGAGGGACATGTTCAGTTTCTATTCCTGTAGACCTTTTACATAAAACAGGTTGTATCTCACAGTAGATGCTCTGACCTGTTTGCTTCTGTGCTTTTCTCAAGGAGAAGTTGGGGAATTGGCTTCTACCACTGAAGAGGCATCATCTGAAGCTGAAAATGCCACGGAGATTCTAAATGCAGGCCAGTAAAGTCTTTGTCCTTAAGACAATAATATTAGGATTGTTATTGGGGAGAAACTGCATTGTAATGTGGATCTGTCTCATTCATACTTCTGAGAACTATATGTGAACAAAAGTATTGGTAGTCTTTGACATTCAAATTTTGCTATTCCAATTTTATGCTGGAACAAATAGGCATTAAGATATACTAAGTTTTGTGGAGATCTTTATTAATATTGCAAATTGATACAGAAATGGCAAGAAATACAATTATGAGTGGAAAATAAGAAAATGAAGGGAATTGAAGTTAACGGATCCCCCACTCTTAATTGCTACAGCAAATAATTATTTCACGCTGTATCAGTGTGGCTATGTGTATCGGCTATTGCTTCTATTTTCTGTACACGCACACATATTAGTAAGTAAAGATTTCAAAATAGGCTCAAGGATCTCTGTTTCACGTCCTGCTACCCACTTCTGAATTCAAGAAGCATTGCTATTTGTCCTCCAAATGTTTTGTAAATGTTTCTTATGTTTTTTATGCTGTAGTTGTAATTAATACCTGGGCCAACATGCTTAAAATCAGCCTTCCCCAATATAATTTCTATCCAGGATAAGCTCCCTCAGAGGGGGCAACATATGTATCAACTTATTTGGAGGTCATTATGATGGGAAAGGCTAAGGCTGAACCTTGGAAGTTGTAGTAAAAAGTATTTGCTTCCTTAGAATTTGGACACAATTCATAAGGTATAAATCTCCTAATGACTTATGCTGATTTGATTCTTCCTTCCTTTCCCAGATGTGGATAGTTGTGAGAAATGGCTTAATTGCAAAAGTGATTTCCTCAACAAGTACCTAAGCAAAGTGCTTTCCGACCTACCCAACTGTCCCTGCTCTTACCCTTTAGAAGCTGCTTATAATGCTGTAAACTTGCAAGACGAGCAGAAGGGCAAGAACTTCCGATGGCAGGACGCCAGCGGTCCGAAGGAGCGATTGGACATCTACAAACCCACCGCCCATTTCTGCTTGCGTTCCATGCTGTCCCTGGACAGCACCACCCTAGGCGCCCAACACTGCTGCTACGATGAGAACACCAAGCTCATTACCCGAGGCAAGGGAGCAGGAGCGCCCAACCTCATTAGCACAGAGTTCTCTCCTGAGTTACACTACAAGGTGGACATGCTGCCTTGGATCCTCTGCAAAGGGGACTGGAGTCGATACCATGCTGTGCGACCTCCCAATAACGGGCAGCAGTGTGCTGCCAACCCTCCAGAGGATGAATACATTTCTCAACTACAGGAGGCCAGAGAATACTAATATGGCAACCAAAAGGAGGCTGAGGAGATCAGGGCAACCTTTCTGTCTCCCCAACTCAACCAACATAACATATATTGTTTCTTCAGCCTCGCTCCAATATTTACGTCAAAGGTCTCTGCAACTTCAGAATTATATGTTATTTTTTAAATCACCCTAGTAACAAGGTAAGTTTGTATGGCAGCTTAAGTGATCTCCTCAGAGGTTCCAGCCTTGACTTTCTCTATAACAACCTCTGTTTTCTTTTCTGTCTTTTCTCAACACTCAGAAGTCATCCCACGTTGACTGGCTATCGGGGGGTGTTCTAGAAGCCTGGCAATTTGTCTGGAGGGATTTGGGGACATGGGAAGTGCTCAAAGGTTTTAAAGAGGACATCTTGATTCATTTGCTGTTACGTTTGCCAAGTCTTACAATGCAGGTTGTGAATTCCTTTTGCATAATTCTGATGGGTACTCACGGTGAATGAAAGTTCAGAAATAGAATAATATCCCCGAATTATGAATTTAGGCAAAAGGAAACTTTGTCAGAGTCTTTGTAGAGAGAAGAGTCCAGATGTACTCTTAACGTAATTTTGGCACAGCCCCAGGAAAGAAAACAGAATACACCATCTTGGTATGTTACATTCCATACATTTAAGGGAAAACCAGAAGGTAGGGTGGAGAAGGTAGAAGGTTAGGAATGCAAGTTCCAGGACGGATATCAAACATGTTCTTACTAAGTGGAGATGAGGTTAACCTGCATCCAAGGCTGATGGAACAAACCGAATTAAGTTTCTGTCTAGCTGAATAGATGATATTTTGGATTGTGTAAATCCAAAATCCTCCCCCTCCCCAACCCACCTCCAAATTATGCTACAGGTATATGTGAAAGAATCCAGCTGTCCTGAGAAAGTACATATAACATTAGTCCACCTTTCCCTACCAAATGTGCATCTCTCCATATTTTCTGTCTATTGGGTCAAAAGTTGGGAACTCTGTAATGTATTCTTAACTTTTCTACAAGATGTTAGATTAGGAAGGCCTTGTCTTTTAACACCTCTCAGGTGGGAAAACTGTACTTCCAAGACCAACATGTTCCTGCTGGCACAACTTTGTGGTTGTGCTGGGCAGATGGTCATTGGCAAAATCTGAATCTATGCTTACGCATTTTGTACTGAATTCTGTCAGCTACTAATCCAGTCAAATCTCTTTACTGCTGCTGCTAACAGCATATGATAACACTACCTCAGCAGAAGTCCCCATTCTGCATACAGAATCCTGACCCAATTTCTCCTGGAAGTGCCTGATATCCCATAAGCCATTGTACCAAGGGAGGTTTCTGGTTTCTCTTACAGCTACAACTGAAAGGGCCACACAGTCTTAAAACCCAGCAACTGGATAAGAAGAGAACTCCTAAAGTATGTTGGCGATCCAACTGAAGCTCAGCTGATCACCAGCTTCCAAAAACCCTCCTCCATGTCCCCTAGGAGGGCTGCCTGCAGAGACTTGGGCTGCAATGCTAGGGAAAACACTACTTCCATGCCAGAATACCTTAAGCTGGCTTCAGATGCCTCAGCAGAAGGCTAATAATGAGGTGGTTAGGATGTGAAATTATGTTGAGTAACAGTTAACGAATCATTTTCATGCCACTGCAAGTAGGGCATACTGTTGAGGTCTTCCTGACACCAACAACCTTTTCCTCAATTTAAGACAGAAATGAGGTATAAAGGAAAGGGAGAGAAAAAGAAGCAAAGGAAAAAGTGACAATACTCCAAGCTGCATTTGTTCCAAAACAATCGCCACCAGTTCTGGTTCCTGCTGCCACCCTCTGTGCTGACAATGCTCCTCTCTACCACATTCCCATTGCATCTGCTCTGCCAGTCTTTGCCCAACATCGTGATGGTTCCACAATCTGCAGAAAATAAGGTGCTAGAAAAAAGCCATCTCCAAAATCTTAAACTACCTGGTCACTCCAAACAAAATAGCCTATGAGAAGAAAAAAAATATGCTTGTGGAGGGAAGGAAGCCAGCCCTTTTTAGGGGGGAGGGGGAAATGAAACGGAAAAAGACCTAAATCCCCTAGCTGCAATAAAGCCCCCAAGAGTTAAAACAATCCAGAAAGTGAGAGAAACACATGCAAGTAACTCAAGGCACATTCCTGTCACGAACACACAGCTGTGTTTGTCTGACTCATGACCTATCCCCTTCATCTAAACCAGATGGGATGTCAGAACATACAAACTGCACTGTTGGGCCCATTGCTTATTTGTATTGGGGAATAAGTCTGTATCTGAAGAAGTTTTAGGGTAAGAATCTCTGCTGGGTTTTTCTCCCTATTTGGAATAATTGCTGGTTGTTACGTGCTAAAAAGTGGAGCCTGACCTGTCTTGTGTATGTCTAGCCTTTGAAGCTAATCCATCCTAGGGAGACATTTTCAGTGACAACTTATAATGGAGAACCTGGATCTCCCAACCATTCTATAGCTCTGCTTGATCTCATGCAGGATTTAGTAGGGTGTTTGTGTGTCTAGCTATCCCTTTTTAAATTAGGTTGGGATGCTTGAATAACTGGGCTAAGCAAGGAAAGGCACCTTAACTGAGGAATATTTTGGATTGCAACTGTCCTCACATAATGTAATAGGCTTTGGTGTTTATACTTAATAGTGACTCTGCTCCTGCTCCAGTTAACATTGTTTTCAATGACAGTTTTTGGTAGAAATGGGTGGGATAAGCAATATTAATTACCTACAGTATCTGTTGGTTTCTGAGCTTGTGAGGAGAAAAACATTTCCGAATGATATTCTGTTGTTGGTTTTATTTCAGTGGGATTTTGTCAACTTTTGAGACAGTGCAGTTATTTTCACACAGGCAAGATGAGGAAAGTTAACGTTTGGAATATTTGATAACCATTAAGATGAAGTTTAACATCTAAGCTATTCATATTTTGGATCTTTCGTTAAAAGAAACCCAATATTTTGTATAAATAAATTATAAAAAACACCTATATTGATTAGTTTGACATAATTTGTTATGCAGCTATTATCAGAAAACAAAGCCCTCTTTAATATGACTTTTTCCTCTCCTAAATTGTGATTTTTACTATATGTTTGCTAGAAATACTTTTTAAGAAAAAACAATTTAATGTTTCAGATTTAGAACCAATTAGCAAGCTTCATCCACTCCCAGAATATTACCCTTGCACAGTAGATGTTCACATCATATGCATGTTAATATACACCCTAATTTGCCCTCTGCAATATCTATCATGCCAGCTCCTTGCATTGCTGCTGTTTTTCTCCCCTGAGGTCACTGCTTGTTAAATGTTGCTTTATTGTTGCACTGTTGCTATAACAGTTGTTTGCTTTCATTATTATTTTTGCAGAAACTGGATAGAACCTTTGGAAAAACCAAAAGCTCCTTTTCCCCTTAAAGACTTAGCTGGTGCTGTTGAACCAGCTGAATGTTGCTGAATGGGGTGGTAGCCATATGACCTCTAGTGTACAAATAAGGAACTGTGGAATTGTTGGGTGAACAATTAAACCCAAATCTGGATTGAGACAGGGAAACATTTATTACCATAGCTACTCAATTATTATCAGGTATTTATCTCCAAATAGAAAATTTAAAATATTTTTGAACACCTGCTGCATCAAAATATACTATTGCTGTGGCAAAGAGAAAACAAGCCCCCTGTTCTATTTGTTCTAAATAGGTTTGTTATTGCGTGTAAACCTGCATCTCTCAAAAGTAGCAATAGTAGTAGATTTACTTAGTGCCCAAAGCTAAGCATGCCATGAAATATATAACTTGCAGTATCTCATTTGCAAATAAAACTCAATTAAAAATTAAAATCAAATAATTCCTCGGCAAAATATAAACATATCAACCTGGTTCAGCAAAATAAATGTCAATATTTCAAATTGCCATGAAGATGACCAACTGCTGTTATTCCAGTGCTGTAGTGGAGGGTGTATGTCTATGCCATCCGACAAAAAACTGCAAATTCATTGTCTTTTTTTTGCTACCACCAAGTAGTTAGTGGACCATAGGTAGTCTGTCTCCTTTTGCTCTTTTCATGACTCCAGTCAAATAACAGGCCTTTTGTTTCCACAATAGTATATTTGGCTTTGTGGTCACTGATACTTTAGTTGGAATATTCATCTTCAAGTTTCAGAAGTTGTCAGCAGTTGGTTCATTAAGTTTCTGTTTGTTTTTTCCCATTATATTCAACCCCCCCCCCCAAAAAAAAATTCTGCTGGATTAATTTCGGAAGTCATTACTCCCATCAATCCTCACTGAAACTCGCTAACTGTTTTACTTTGTTTCATTTTAGAGTCTTCTGGGTTTTCTTCATGTTTCCATTTTTGATTTCACTGTTTTCTTCTCCAACATATAAAATAGTAATAGAGCAACAAGAGCATCATATGACACAATGTGTTTAAAATACTACGATAGATTATGCTGCTATTTTTCCGGAACTTGATATGCAAGAAGAGAAATCTGAGAATGAGACATGTAGAAGTCTAAGCTCAAGTTCAAAGCATCCAGGTTCAAACTATATATCAAGGATATCATTCCTGATCCACAACTCCACACATCCTTTTGTTGTCTTAGTGTTTAAATGCTGCATTTTCTATCACTTATGCTTTTTTCCCCTGTTGACAATGACCTTATGTTTGTCACATCAAAATTAGACAAGCTGTAGACAATAGATCATTGTAATATGTCTGAATGGGGGGGGGGAGCCAGAGGAAGAGTTTTTAAATAACCTGCTTGACTTACTATTCCAAAGGAGAATGATTTATCCCCTAAAATATAAATACTGGTTGCTAAGCAACTGATTATTCAACATACCCATGTCTATATCCAGATGTGATGGTTGTCTTACAATCCTTTTTGTGGATGTTACTCTTACTGCCTTTTAGATCATAACCATCTGCTACTCTGGCTTTTATCCTTTTTGGTGGCATTCCCTTTGGAAGGGCATAGTTAGAAGGTTCCTCCACGTTGGCAAAAGATAAGAAACACTAATTCTGAGCTGTTGCAATTGCTTATGGATAGGTCTTTTGTGAACCTCAGAGTCAGGCAGTAACTTGTGGCTTGTTGGGCCACATTTAAGGGTATGACCGGATACAACTTGACTGTTTATCCCACTTTCAGCTGCAGTATTGCCATGCAGGTGGCTGTTAGCGCTACCTCTGTTAACCATTTAAAGTGCTGCATAACTACTGTTATGCTGATATAATAGTGAAAATGACACTTCAACGATTTCTGGATGAAACTTGAAGATGGTATAAGTGATTAAGTGAGAAAATGGCCTGAACCATGTTTATCTATCACTTTTGAGATAAGATAGATATAATGTAAAAAATGCAAATAAACTGCTTCAGTTTTTAAAAAAACAAAATAGTTGAATAAATGAATAAATCATGCAGAAGCAGATCCCAATGACAAATGGGATTTCTCTTTAGTTTCACATATCCTAAAGATCTGTTGCCGAGGCTCCCACAACCATATAAAAGTGTGTGTGTGTGTGTGTGTGTCCGCATACAGGAATAAGAGAAACAATTGGTGTGATCTTGTGTGAGGTTAAATTACTCCTAGTGTCTTTATGGTAGTCCGGTTTGAGAAAGTGGTTTGCTACATTTAAGTAGCTACCACTGTAGACTAGTATTAGAACTGAGATATATATCACTGCATCCAGATGCTCAATCCAATTCAGTCCACCTGGTAATGGTGGAGAAAGATGAATTGGATTTGGGAAAGCTGCTTGTCAGTTTTCAGCCAGAACTAACCTCTCTGCTTTCAAAAAAGACATATCATGGATGAGCCCTGGTGGTGCAATGGCTAGAATGCATATTGCAGGCAAACTCTGCCTGCAGTCTGGAATTCTATCCTGAGAGGCTCAAGATTGATTCAGCCCTTCCATCCTTTTGAAGTAGGTAAAATGAGGAGCCAGATTTTTGGGGGGCAATATGCTAACATTGTAAACCATCCAGAGAGTGCTGTAAAGCGCTATGGGTGTGGTGTATAAGTCTATGTGCTATTACTATATCCTTTAAAATATTGATAGTTTCTTAGAAGCAAACTGAACATATTTCTTCTCCACAAAGGCTGCATAAAAAGGAACAAGTAGGTGTGGCTATTCCTTCATCCACTGCTCTGGTCTTCCTCCGCAACTTATTTCCATAACAGAGGGCCTTTTGTAGTTGATGCTCATTCTTAGGTATTAGTCTGTATTTAAACTACAGAATCCACTATGGGCTGATGGCTGTCAGGTTTCTGGGGTATTAAAAAGAATTTGATGAATATATAAAGAGTTTTAGGCTACCAGTAGGGTTTATTACTACCTCCAGACAGAATACTTTTAGGGTTGATCTGAACAAAAATAATTCATCATACATTTTTTATGTTTTTTTCCTAACTTCCTTTCTTCTTGGCTAGAACTTTGTCCCTAGTTTTATTTTTTCCAAGGAAGCTATGTACACCCTTTAAATCAATAAACCCATTCACTTACTAAAACTCAGTATCCCATCCTGACATAAAGATCCATTACCAACAATGCTTGCCTGTCTGGAGTCCAGGTCCAATGAGGAAATTCACAACTTGTCAACAAGGGTGGGAATCTCTGAATCACAACTGCCTGGAAGGAGCTGGGGCTGTCTACTTCTAGTAGTGTATCTAATGTTGCTGGTATCAAAAGCACCTTACACTCTGGGAAAGCTTTACAATTTCATTTGGTCAAGAAAATGATAAGGATGAATTTTATTTTTATACCAAGTAATTAAAGATTCTGTGCATTTCTATTTAAGCAATTTTTAAAGTATTGTATGTATATTCTTCCTTCATAATTTTATTGGTTATTTCAGTATACTTTTGAATAAAGGTTTAAATAGCATTTATGAGAAAATCTTTATCTGACTAGAAAAAAGCACTTTATTTCAAATTGCATGTGATTTTGTGATCAACAACATTTGGTTGTTATGTTGCTTTGTCATTTAGTTGATTTTGAAAGAGACAATACATTGCTAAATGCTGCATCTTTAGGGAACTGAATCGTATTAACACAGTCATTAAGTATCCAGAATGTGCTACTGTTTGCTCTCCTGTCTGCATTTTAATTTTAATGAGTGAATCTCAAAGTTTCACAAAGGACACCCCGGTGTTTCCTTTCAAAAAGTAAAGCTTCTGTTTTAGCTTAGATCAGTCCTTTTTGTTCTGAGCTTTCTTAATATATTTTTTCTCTGGTGGAAAAGTGAGTATTAGTTATAGTCTGTTAATGGCAGGATGATAAATCAGTAGTCCTCAAGATCCTTCTGAATTACAATCATCCACAATCTGTGTTTACTGGATTAAAATCTGAGTTGATGGGACTCATAATCCAAAAACCATAGGACAGCATCTTATTCTAATTCTCTACTCCAGTTCAGTAGAATGAAAATTATGGGTCAGTCTGTTCCAAGATTTTCTCTTGTATCATATTTATTGTTTGTAATACTTAATATCTTAAGGAATGAGATATTCAGGACGCTGAATGGGACTTTGATCTCAGAGGATGGATGTATGAAATGCCAAAAGGGAAGCAAGATGTCAGGTTCTTCTGTTAGAAATAAACTCTATTGTTACATTCTTTCTATCTTCTGCCTCATTATTCTGCACTTGAAAATGAAGAACGTTAATCAATTTTAGACTGGAAACTGGAAATTCTCTGGCATCATTATGGACAATCAGAAACGGCACTTGTTAAATACTTTGGGGAGGGAGGAGATTAAAGACTGGTGGAACTGTGACAAGGGTGAAACTTTCATTCCATTTAAGGGATGTTAGTGAGCTTCAGGATGCCCAAGAATGATACATACGGTCTAAGGTTTCCCATCCCAGTTCTATATAGCAGGGCGGTCAAACTCACAGCCTGTGGGCCAGATGGGTGATGCACTGGCCACGCCTGGTTTAGCGAAGTGGAAAAAAGCTGCAGTGTCACATGATGCCGCGATGATGATGCGAGTTTGATACCAGATTTATAGAAATCCCAATACTATTATCTACTATTCCCAGTCACTTTACTGTTCTACGGTTGTGTTGGACAACAGCGAGCCTTTGAATTCTATCTTTATAATATCCATCATCAAAGATGGACATGTATAGTCCCTTTTCTTAGCACATTTTATGGTTATGTCTCAAGAAGCCAATAAAAGGAATATAGATGTCTCTATGTATGTATGGAGTACTGCCAATGGCTTTTACTAGCTGGAAACAGTTTGTATTAGGAAAGTATTTTGCTACAGAAATCCAGCTGGCTGTTTGCTGCAGACTTATGTGAAAGCCACAGTCCTCACCACTTTCTCTTTAAACAGGTTACACACAGCTGGACTGCAGCCGTGCACACAAGGACAAGCATTTGAAGCTGAGCCAAGCTTCGTCTGTCAATGAGGGTCCATCAGCCCCACAGGGCGCCTTCAGCTAGGAATGCAAAGCTCTCCCGATTGAGCCCAAGAAAAGAGAGTGAGCCAGCATCTAAATGTAGCCAGCATCAGATTTCAAAGTTCTCTGTAAGACTACAAAGCAAGATCCAGCTGCTTAGGAGAGGGTGTGTATTTAAACAACAAGGTGCTATTGAAAAGTTTGATGACAGACCCAAAAAGAAAGCCAACTTTGTCTATAAACTAGGCTTTTCTCAAGAGAGAAATGGCTTTCAGTTGATTTACTGCATATTATGGAGCTGGACGTTTTGCAGAAAGTCTGTAACAGGACTTTTCCACGCTGTTCAGTTTCTCTCTAGCTGATGGCTAGAAGCTCCAAATCTTGTAGCTGTCCCCATCCCCTCCTGTTATAGTTCTACAACAGTCTTGTCCTTGTTGTGTCATTGGTACAAAAAATGAACCCAAAAGAAACGACTAGCCAATGGAACACCCAAACCCTATTGTGGTGTCGATGTAAAGAAATGCAGTATTGCCATCTGCATTTCTACCTCACGAATTTGATACAGCTCTACCATATAACCACAGTGAGACTGAAGATCAGAGATTGTGAATAAACAAAGTTAAAAAGACAAATTGATAGTAAGAAATTTTAATCACTACAGAAAAGGCAAAGGCGACGGGGGACCAAGCCACAATTACAGCCTTGATGCACATTAGATCTGCTGTTAACTTCCTTGCGGGTTAAGGAAAACTTGTTGATTCACCTCCTCTGATTTTGCTGGTAAATTGGCTCAGTGGCAGCTGCCTCCAAACATCTTTGTGGATTGAAGAGGCATGCAGGTTCTGTTTTCTTTCCTCCTGGCTCATTCATCATTAGAAAATCAGAATGAAAGACAGCACTGCTGTATCCAGGGCAGAATTTATTTCCCGAGTTTGGAATTTGTTTTCCCAAGACAGACTTCAGATCAACCCCATCCCAACCAGTGTCTTTACCTTAGAAATTTGGGTAAAGGAAACCAACAGCTTTCTGGCTTTTTCAAGAACCCAATATCTTCATCTCTATTCCTTCTGGAAGCTCCAGACGGGCCAAATAACAGGGAGGACTAGTTGAATTGTCAGGGCGATAAATGCTGCCCCACCTTTTTTCAGAGGGTGAACCACTACCACCCTTCCCATTGAGAAGGCGGCTTTCTTTGTAGCTTTTGCATTCTGTATCTACAAATACAGCAGACCACAGCATTTGCTTTATGATCCCTCAGGGTGCCTCATTGGCTATGCAGAAATAAAGTGGCTTAAAATATTCTCAAGTGACATGATGGGTTTTCTAGGACACTATTTACCAAGTGCCTACAGGCTGTTAGCTTTTCTATATATTTTCAAGATCGACTTTAGTCTCCAAATTCAAAACCTCTGTTGAGACAAACTTTAATATAAGCTTCTCAAAACTCTGAGCAGCGGACTTCATTTGCGGCGTGCACTGCGGACAGTCGCTTTGGGATGGCGCTCGCCCTGGGTGACTGGATTCCTCTCCGTCAGTAGGTTCTGCGGAGCTGAAGGCTGCCTTGCAGAAACAGCCGACCTAAGGGGTGTATTTACGGGTCAACAGGGGCAATGGCAGTTGCCCCAAATTGCCCAGATAAGCTCTAGGAGCTGTGGACAGGAGGTGGCAGTTCTGGCCGCCATTTCCAGCAGGCATGGAGCAGAGAAAACTATTAACAAATTGCAAATTTGTTTGGATGCCTGTTCCGGCGGCTATGATTGTTTCCAGCTTCTTACTTAAAAAGAAGAGTAGAGGGGGAGTGGGCTGTCGTCGTCCCACCTTGAAGCAAAAGCGGCAGTCTAGGCACCTCTCTTGACCTCCAGGGAAGAGAAATGGATTATAAATAAATACTTTTATATTTTGTGTTGAGCACGGTGGATTTCAGTTTGAAGCTGAACTGTTTGTTTTTTCTGCCTTTTGGGTGATGGTCCCCCAGTCTCAGATGGGATGGGTGGCGTTAACTCTCGATTCCCCGTTACTGAAACTTTTACTTTTTTTACTCCCGCTTTGTTCTCCGAGGCTCCAACTTAGAAAGAAAACAAACCCTGGTCACCTTGAGCTTATCAACTATCTGAGTGAGCCATAAACTTGGTTGACTGCCTGCAAATCTGGTTCTGAAAATGCACAGCTTCAAAGTCTGCCTCTCTTTTGCTCTTAGGGGTGGAATATCTTTGGCTATCTAAGGGACCCATCCCTGGAAGTGAATCTTCTGAAGAAAAGTAACAACGGGCGATTTGGATTTTCCCCTAACTGGTGCAGATTTGTTTGCTCTTAATAACAATTTTTTCTTTGTGACTATTCACATCTGCCCATTCAGATATATTGGAAAATTTGGTTTAAAACACTGTTGACTATTTGCAGTACTATTTGAACAAATTATAGACTGGGGCAATGCCTTCAAAAGGAGCTGAGAAACCTGCTTCTGCACCACCTTCTGCAGCAGCCAGCCCCGCCCAGAGGTCGGTGGCAGCATTTTTGCAACAGAAGGCTGAATCAACATCTAAAGAAACCCAATCAATTTTGAAAACAATCGCGGATATCAGACAAGAATTGAATGATTTTAAACAAGAGATGAAAAAAGACTGCAGATTTTAAACAAGAGTTAAAATAAATGTACAGCAGACCGCAACAGAAAATAAGCAGAGAATATGGAAGATGGAGGATCAGAGAAAACAGATAAAAATATTACAGGAGAACCAGAAATTAGAAAATATGATGGCATGTATGGAATTAGAGAAATTATGCAAGAATAAACAATGTTCCAAGAGAAATCCATACAAAATTTCTTAGAATATCCACAAGGGATGAGGTGCTGAGTGAGCTAAGGGGTAAATTGTGAAATATAGGGGAAAGAAACTTGCAGTGCTTAAATAAATTCCTAAGAAGAGAGACCAGAAGGAAATATCAATTTCTAACAAAGAAATTATTTGCCAAACAAATTATATTCAGATGGATGATGCCTGAAGGCGTGTCAGTATTCTGCTTGGAAAAAAGATATAAATTAAATAATTGTAGTGAAGCTGAAGCTTTCTACAATGAACACAAACATTTCCTAGAGGAAGAAGTGCTGGAGGTTAGGGAGAAGGGGGAAGAAGGTAAATCGAGAGATGGGAAGAGAGGAGACTTGACAGCCTATGTCTGGAGACGCGGGGGGGGGGTGCTGTCACCCAGGAGGCTGAGATCACACGATAAATGAGACTTTTTAGAAGTGTGCCAGGTAAAATCTTAAAGATGTAATTAAAAAACTGGAAACTAGATAGAATG
>JANHFP010001756.1:123939-135675 GCA_032468135.1 Calamaria suluensis | reverse complement strand
ATTTATTATTGAATTTATATACCGCCCCTCTCCTCGCGGACTCGGGGCGGTGTACAGCCAACAAATTTAAAATACCAGATATACAAATTAAAAAGCGATTAAACTCTTACAGTGGTTATAAAACTTTTTAAATTATTTAAAATAATCAATATTAAAATATTCCAATTATTTCCTTAAAAAACCCATATTAACTTATCCCAGACCAGCTAAACGGAAAATTCAGTTCTGTCTCAAGAGGTCACTGAGATGAATGACCTTTCCTGGCCTTTTTGCATTCTTTTGGGTTTGACACTTCCTGGCTAATGAAATGATCTCAGAATAGGACTGTCCCTGTGGTTAAGGAAGTGTTCACCATCAAGTAGGGATGCAGGTTGCCTTGAGATGTACAAAATAATATTTATTCAATTTCTAAAGCTGCCCATCTCAGCAAATGATTCTGAGCAGCTTGCAGCTCAAAAATATATATTACAATTAAAATACCAAAAACAAAACATTTTTTAAAAACATGATAAACATCCAAATTAAATATGCATAGTAGCAAAAATACTTGCCCACTTAGCAACACAGTCAGGAAACAGGGCCTCTTAAAACATTCAGCACTCCAGGTGCAGGAACATGGCCAGGTTTTTAGGACCTTACAAAAGGCTAACAGAGTTGGGGCCATTCTAATCTCAGAAGGGAGAAAGTTCTGTAGAGCAGAGGCCACTGCAGAAAAAGCTCTCCTTCTAGTCCCTGCCAGTTGACACTCTTTGGCTGAGGGAATCTGCAATATGCCAATTCTTCTCGGTCTGGTTGATTGGTAAACTCTTGGAGAAACAGATATATATTCAGATATATTCTTACCTGCCTTACAAAGGGAATAGCAAAGCTTTCTCAGACCCAGGAACAAAAATCCCCATTCTCAAATGTACAATTGCTGGGAAACTTGACAGCATGTTGCACAACTGAGCATTTAAGGTACTATTTTACAGGCGTTCAAGTCTTTTCACTTTACCTGTGTTGGTAGATAAGGCTGGGCTAGTGTTTGAAACCACTGATATGCAAGGTCTGGTGTTCCATTTTGTTCCATATTCTGTTCAACATCTGTATAAAATTTCTGGGCGAAGTCATTCAGGATTTTGAAGTAATAACACCCAATTGTTTCATTCCTATTCTCCAATTCCAATAAAGTAATAGATGTTGTTTGGATTTTGCCTAATGTGATCATGGGCTGGATGAGGAAAAATAATCAAACTAGAAGTTGTAGATTGAAGCTCAGCCTATTAAAAACCTTCTAGGTTTAAGATATGGGAGAGGTCCTTGATCCTGAACTATCAGTGTATCTGCAGGTGGTGGTTACATGAGAAAACCTTTGCACAACCTTGTATACCAGCTGTATCACTTTCAGAGCTGGTTAGATTTGACAGAAGTCATCTATACCTTGGGGACATTCTGTTTTGACTGCTGCAATGCACCCAAGACAGGACCATGCCTCAAAAGTGTCTGGAAGTTATTGGTGATATGAAAAGCAACTGATAGGATGCTAATTGGTACAAAGTAAAATCATATGATATCTTTCTGAAATTTCTTCATCAATCAAGAGTTCTTCACCAGGAACAATTCAATATGGCAATGACTTTTAAAGCCCTGAATAGTTTAAGATCTGTCTATTTGGTGTTATAAACCTCTCTGGTTGTTAAGAGGACCTTTTAAAGAGGGCCTCCTTGTTAGCCTTCTTTTGGCACTTATATTTGGTCTTCACTCTCAGACAATTTCTCCAACAGGCTTTCAGCTACGAGATTATTTTGATCTCTTTGTTTATAAAGTACATTTTATATTTATATTTCTGTGTTATATTTTATTAGCTAGCATCATTGCTTGAGTAGGAAAAAAGGGAGATGCAGATCAAACGAGTAAACAAACAATTAAAATTCTAGTGCTTTTCTTTGCAGTTAGCCATCTTTGTTTTGAAAGTTATTTAATTTTTTTAAAAAAAATTGCCAAATGAAAGCAGGGGAAAGCAGGCATCATGGGAGTTACCTGCATGCATTTTGGTCCACAGTAGCCCCACAGCTTGGTTGGATCTTCAGCTACAGTGAGATGTATCTGTCCCCCTCACCATATTTGACCTGGCTAGTCCCAGTCTTTAACAATTCACTCAAACTAAGATCTAATGCAGTGGTTCTTAACCTTGTTGGTGTTGGATTCTTCAGCTTCGCCAAAATAAACCACACAATACAACGAACGAAATCGGCTATGGCGTTTATTTGACGAACAGAAAGTCGAACCACGTTCTGGCTTGGAATTAAAGTCAGCTCTGCAATAACTGCTAATCATTGCCATCTTATAACTGGCGCCCTCAAGCCCAGCCAATCATCGGCAGTCCCACTCGTTGCGATCCAGGATTGGAGGACGCCTTAAACCAGGAAAGCCTGGATCAATTACCATTGGAACAAACAATCATCTATGTGCAGAAACCCACCACCATCACCATATCGAAAGGTACGTGACATGCATTGTTGGGTAGAAGCCCGACAGGCGGCTCCCCTTCACCAGCTGTCGATCTAAATACAGAAGGAAAGAGGAAAAATTAAATCTATGTTAAACCTGTATCTCAAACTAAATTATTTTATTTCGGACACACTGGGTTCTTCTGATGAAACTTCCGGATCAATCGTTCCGCAGCCATGTCCTTGGCTGCAACCCATGACGCCTCCGACATGGGATACCCTTTCCAGTGCACTAAGTAACTCCACACTTTCCCTCTACACCTAGAATCTAGGATCTCCTTAATCTCATATTGATCTTCTGCTACGGGCCCTGGACAAATCTCTTTTTTCTTTTCCTCCCGCCCCACCCATTGTTTCAATAAACTGGCATGGAAAACGGGGTGTACCTTTCCTAAGGACCTCGGCAATTTTAATCTAACGGTCACCGGATTTATCACCTTTTCCACTGGAAAAGGTCCCACATACTTAAGGGCCAGCTTTTTACATTTCCTTTGCAACCGGAGATATTTGGTCGATAAATACACCTTATCCCCCACATGGAAATCCGGTTGGAGACTACGATGCTTATCCGCATGTGTTTTAGATTCTTCCAAAGCTTTCTCTAAACTCAACCGTACCTCTGGCCACAACTTAGAAATATGGTTAGCCCACACATCTGGACTCAGATTAGACACCTCCAGAGGGGGAATCTCAGGAATAGCTACCATCTCCTTTCCCGTTACCACCTGGAACGGGGAGGACCCTATACTCTGATGGAATGCATTGTTATAAGCAAATTCCGCTAATGGGAGAAGAGAAACCCAATTATCCTGCTGATAATTAATATAAGATCTTAAATATTTCTCTATTATTGAGTTAGTCTGTTCGGCCACCCCATTGGTGGCCGGATGATACCCCAAGCTCAATCCCTGGGAGGAGCCAATGAGCCTCAAAAATTGCTTCCACCAATTAGCGGTGAACTGCGCTCCTCGATCGGATATTATCCATACTGGGACGCCATGAAGCCGGTAAATATGGTGTAAAAACAGATGACAAAGTTTTCTAGCTGATGGTAAACCTTTACACGGCACAAAATGTGCCTGTCGGGAAAAAAGGTCAATTACGGTCCAAATGACCATATGCCCATTATCATCAGGTAAATCCGTTATAAAATCCATTTCCACCTGTTCCCAGGGGGACATCAGTTCGGCCACTCGCTGGAGCAATCCCCATGGTTTACCCGATTTAATTTTGCAAGTGGCACAAACAGGACACGATTTTATATATTCCTGAACTCTCACCCGCATACCTGGCCACCAGAACTGCCGCCTAACCAGATGGAGCGTCTTTAGATAGCCAAAATGTCCTCCCACATATTTATCATGGCAATGTTCTAGAACCTTCCCTCTCATTTCCTCCGGCACATAAACCTTCCCTTGCATCAACCACCACCCATCCTTCTCCATTACCTCTGATTTATTGTGGGCCAACTAGATGTCATTCTGATACCCTTTCTGGAAAAGAGCAGCCCACCCTTCCTCTAGTTTAGCTAAGTGAACTATTCTTCCAGCGGGAATCAAAGCCTGGACCACATTCTCCTGGACACTTTGATGCTGGGGCATACGAGAAAGGGCATCTGCCAGGAAATTCCGACCTGCTGGAACATACTTCAAAGTAAAATTGAAATGGGCAAAATACTGAGCCCACCGTAGTTGTTTAGCGGACAGTCTCCGAGGGGTCTGAAGAACGTGCAGGTTCTTATGATCTGTCCATACTTCGAACCGATGTTGAGCCCCCTCTAAGAGGTGCTGCCAAGTCATTAGACCCCATCGTATGGCGAACGCCTCCTTCTCCCAAATGGGTCAACGTTGCTCGACTACAGTAAACTTATGGGAGGTATACGCACAAGGGTATAATACCCCATCTGATTCCTTTTGTAACAACACCCCTCCCACAGCTACATCACTCGCATCGACCTGCAAAATATAGGGTAGATGTTCTAGGGGATGTCTTAGGATAGGCTTGGAACCAAAAGTTGTTTTCAACTTCTCAAACGATGCCTGACATTCCTCAGTCCAATTTAATCGGGGCCCATGCTGACCTCCTTTGGTCTTTAACAACTCCGTTAGTGGCCAGGCAATGTGAGCGAATTGGGGAATAAAGCTACGATAAAAATTAGCGAACCCCAAAAACCCTTGCAACTGTTTACGAGTAGAAGGACGTGTCCATTCCAATACCGCTTTTACTTTCATAGGATCCATACTGATTCCTTTAGTGGACACCCGGTACCCCAAATAATCCACTTGCTCCTTTTGAAATTCACACTTAGAAACCTTCACGAAGAGGCCGGCGTCTAGTAGTCTACTGAGTACCTGGCGTACTAATTGTTGGTGTTCTTCCAATGACTCTGAGTATATTAAAATGTCATTGAGGTAGACCAGTACACCCCGATACAGGAATTCGTGGAGAACCTCATTAATTCTCTGCATAAAAACCGCAGGGGCACCACACAACCCAAAGGGCATCACCCGGAAGGCATAACTGCCCAATGGGCAGTTAAAAGTGGTCTTCCACTCATCCTCTTCTTTAATCCTAATACGATGATAAGCCTGCCATAAATCAAGTTTTGTGAATATTCTTCCACCGGCAAGGGCGCCTAATAAATCCTTGATCAGCGGCAAGGGATAAACCGGCTCCACGTATATCGCATTAAGGCCACAAAAATCGACACAGAGGCGAAGCCCCCCGTCTTTCTTGGGCCTGAACATAACAGGCATGGCCATGTGCGACCGGCTAGGGCGAATATATCCCCGGGCCAAATTAGTATCAATATACTGTCTCATAGCATCTAACTCTGCCCGGGTCATGGCATACATACGCGGCCGGGGATGTTTCATACCGGGGACTAACTCTATAGAGCAATCCGTAGTGCGATGAGGAGGAAGAGTGGTGCCCTCCTCCTCACTAAATACTCTATGCAGATCATGGTACTCTACCTGAATTCCGGCCTCAGCCAAATCCTTATTCAACTCATCACCCATACACCCCCCAGCTTGTGTTTCCACTTGTATGCGCAACGTTCTATACCCCCCTTCCCAGGTTATAATGGGCTTACGCATGTCCATCCAGCACACCCCCAATACCATTAATTCAGTTACCCTTGGCAGCACTATAAATCTCAAACATTCCCTATGCTCCCCAATAGTAACCTCTATGGGAGCAGTGACTCTGTTTGTCGTCATTCCCCCCAATAGACTCCCGTCCATCTGTTCGAACGCGATAGAATATTGCAAAATCTTCATAGGAATTCCTAATCGTTTAACCACCTGCTCACTAATCATACAGCGTGTACATCCAGTATCTACTAAAACCTCAAGTTCACACCACACTCCGGTGGCTGGATTTGTTGCCTTCATTGGAAAACGAAATGGCTTCACTGGTCCACTCACCAATGGATCACGATCATGTTCATTGTCCGAGTCTGGAGGAGAGGAGGGCACCAGTGGTTCAGATGGTGTATGTGCCTCGTCATAGCTAGGACGCCCTCCCCCTGAGTCACGTCGGGGTCCCCTCCTGGCCCGGGGAGTAGAGCCAATTCCCAACGACCATTCTCTCCCCGCCAACAAAGGCGGGATTGAACATTCGACAGCTCGATGACCCTCCTTTCCACAACGAAAACATTTAAATGATGGTCGCCATCCAATTTCCGTCGTTGGGGCAGCAACCACAGGGGTAGTACTCCTTGGTGTAAATGGAGTAGCGCGTCCACGCCCTGTGGGTCGATAAACCCCCTTAAATGGCATATATGAATAGGTATTACCACGTAATCGCCTCATTCCGGTATCCAGTTCAATTGCGGCACGATACCATGCCGATAGCTTATTTGGCAGTCCTCGAAACATACAAGCCTGACATAAGGCAGGATCCATCCCATTCTGGAATTGAACTACAAGCATTCGCTCGGGCCAGGACCTCAAACGCGTAACCACCTTTTTATATTCATTTATATATTCTTTAACTGGGCGGCCCCTTTGTCGAAGCACCACCAATTCCCCTTCAGCCAACTCCACAATTGCCTCATCTGTAAACTGATTGCTGAGGGCTTCTAGGAATAAGCCAACATTGGTCAGTTCCTTCGCCTTGTCCCGATGCAAAGCCGCCACCCAGGTTGCCGCATCCCCCGACATGACTGACGTAATGGCATTAATTAAAGCCCATTGCGAGGGATACAAAGCACCATATGTATCTACATGAGTAATAGTTTGGTTAATAAAAAGGGGTACG
Source organism: Calamaria suluensis (assembly GCA_032468135.1). Classification (NCBI taxonomy): domain Eukaryota; kingdom Metazoa; phylum Chordata; class Lepidosauria; order Squamata; family Calamariidae; genus Calamaria; species Calamaria suluensis. Next base: position 128,923 of record JANHFP010001756.1, on the reverse strand, counting down.
CGCTCAGGGTCCCCAGTAAAATGGGATTGCAAAGGAGGCAGGCCCCAAATTGGTTGAGGGGCCAATCCAGCAGCCCATACGGGTGGGGGAGGACCTTGGCTCCCTGGTGTAGAGGTAGCTCCTCTGGCTTTTCCAGTAGGTTGTAAAACCGCCGCTCTAGGTGTCGAGGGGGGAGGAAGGGCATAGCTTTGATATCCCAATCCATCATTCCTCCAGCCATTTCCCTCAACAGAATGGCGTTCTGGTCCACTCGCGTTTAACACAGTCGGGAATACTCCAAACTTCTCGCGCATAATATCAAGGGTGGAGGGGTGGAGTTCAGTTGTTCTTTCACCTCGACTCATCTCCCCCACCACCCATCGGTGTTCTTTCCACTCCCCCAAAGGAGAAGCATACTGTGGAGAAATAGGACGCTGAGAAGCTGGAGCCTGCAACGCCGTCCCCTGCCACCACAATCCGGAACCTCGACACTGCGTTTCATCCCGTCCTCCCTCTGACTCGATCCACGTACTTGTCTTCACCTTCGGCCGAACAGCTGGATCTGGTCCCGGAGCTCCCAACAATACCGAATCTATAGACGCCAATAAATCCTCCACCTCCTCAGCCTCCTCCGGTACCATCGTAATATCCGTCCAACCCTCCGCCATGCTGGTAAACAGATATGGATAAAGGAGAGCTGACTTTCTGTTGGATTCTTCAGCTTCGTCAAAAGAAAACACACAATACAACGAATGAAATCGGCTATGGCATTTATTTGACGAACAGAAAGTCGAACCACGTTCCGGCTTGGAAATAAAGTCAGCTCTGCAATAACTGCTAATCATTGCCTTCTTATAACGGGTGCCCTCAAGCCCAGCCAATCATCGTTGGTCCCCTCTCGTCACAATCCAGGATTGGAGGACGCCTCAAACCAGGAAAGCCTGGATCAATTATCCTCGGAACAAACAATCATCTAGGTGCAGAAACCCGCCACCATCACCACTTCTGAAGGTAAGTTACATGCATTGTCGGGTAGAAGCCAGACATAAACTGGGGAAAATAGGGATACATACAATGAGAACCAAATACAAGATAGACAATATTGAGGTACTGCTGAATTATATTATTAATTATTATATTAATAAATATAAGCAATTTAAATCTCACCAGCGATGCTCTCTGTGTGGGATGTGGATTTGTCTGTGGATGACGAGGTGTCACAGATTAAAATGGATTCTTCCTTGTGCTTCTGCCTTCTCCAAATGCTAAAGAAAAATGGAATCTGGCTTCCCAGCATGCACTTGGTTTGAGAATGCAGGCTAATAGGTAAATGGGTTGGGTCAGCTTCAAACAATGTACTTGGTATTTGTCTCTCCAGCCTCTAGATGGGGTTGGAGAGTAACAACAGAATATAAAAGTTATATGCTGGTACTTGACACCCATAATGTCTGTGTTAGTTCAAATAAAAAATGCCCATCACTTTAAAAAAGCAATTCCTTTCTAATTTTTTTTCTCAAAGCTTTCAATGAGTCATATTGGCACTTAAGAAACATACTACAGCATGTGCAGATTGATATCTTTATTATAACCAGGCAAACTGTCAGTAAATGAATAGCTGCTTCAGGAATTCCCCCAACTTTTCATCAAAGGAAACATTAAGGAAACCTATATTTTTGCTACCACACTTAAATTGTAAGGGAGTTTATGTGCCATTTTTAAATATTAGACATCATGAGAAAAAAAATAATTGAACAAAAATTAATCACATGGACTAGAAATAGCCTGATCATTCATTTCTGCACAGCTCTCTGCAGTGGTTTAAGTATTACTTTAATTGCATCATAAAAGGTAAAGGTTTCCCTAACACATATGTGCTAGTCCCGTGATGGCGAACCTATGGCACGGATGTCACAGGTGGCACTTGGAGCCATATCAGTGGGCACGCAAGCATTGCCTAAGTTCAGCTCTGATGCACATGGCCAGCTGATTTCCAGGCCTTCCAGGCCCAACAGAAGTTTGGAAAGAGGCTGTTTCCAGCCTCTGGAGGGCCTGGGGGTATGGGGAAGGCACATTTTTCACTCTCCCAAGGCTTCAGAGCCTTTCTAGGGAGGGTGGGATGAATTGAATTATGGGTGTGGGCACCCCAACGTGCAACCTCCCTGGGCACCCCCCCCCCAACTTTTGGCACGCGAAAGTGATGGCAAAAAGGTTTGCTAATGATGGCAAAAAGGTTAGCCATCTGTGCTAGTCGTTTCCAGCTCTAGGGGGCGGTGCTCATCTCTGTTTCAAATCCAAAGCTGTCCGAAGATGTTTCAAAGCCAAAGCTTTCCGAAGATGTCTCCATGGTCATGTGGCCGGCATGACTAAACACCAAAGGTGCACAGAACACTGTTACCTTCCCACCAAAGGTGGTCCTACTTGTATTTTTCTACTTGTATTTCTACTTGTATTTTTATTTGCTTTCGAAACTGCTAGGTTGGCAGAAGCTGGGACAAGTAATGGGAGCTCACCCCATTACGTAGCACTAGGGATTCAAACTGCTGAACTGCCGACCTTCCGATCGACAAGCTCAGGTGCCTTACCCGCTGAGCCACCGCATCCCCCAATTGCATCATAGCCTTTGCATATAGTTGCTAATTGCTAATAATTTCTAATTATGCTAATTATGCTTCAGGAGGCAATTGGTGATTTCTGTGTTCCTGATACTTTAAGATTTTCACAGTGTTTACTTTTTCTAGGTTATGCTTACTATAGATTCCATTTGTTTTTAACCCTTGAAACATACCTTTCTATGCATTTTATAGAATAGAATTTGAAAGGAAAGATGGACCCCTAGGTCTTTTTCTGCTGTCAGTTTTCTGTTTCTAAAATGTTCTTTATATTTTTAAAATTGATATTTTTCTACTGATATTTTCAAGCAGACTTAGTACATTGTATAGAAATAACAATTTTATGTTGCCAATAAAAAGCTGGATTGCAATATTGTACATTTCACTGATACATCATATAGATGGGGGGACTTATTGCGTTATAATATAGGAATGGTGTCATGGCAGTCAATTTGGCAGTAGCACTAATATAAAAGGATCTCTATAGAACAGTATGTTCAACAGAAGAGTGACAAGTCTATTCTACAATTTGGAATGCAGAATGTAAATAGTAGAAAAAGGAGTTCATAAAATGCTATTTTAAAGAAGTCATGCCTTTTATACGTGATGGAAACATAGCTAAATGTAAAGTATTTATTTCTGTCAATTGTGCAAGAGTCATAATGTCCTTCCGTTGTTTCTTCATTGGTTTATGAAGTCTTGTTAGGTCAATCCATGTATTGTTCACCAAGCTATTGTCTTTTGTCCAAATCCATCCTATAGACATTACCTGACACCATATATTCATTACGTGCCTGAAGACTTGAAAACCAATTTTATATATAAATTTTAGAGCCATTTAATTCCTTCTGCTCCTTTTGCAAGCAATTTAGGTTCCGATCTAAATGCAAATAACCAATTGGAAGGATTCAACTTTACAATTGCAGGTGGTTTTTATTCTAAATTATAGGCTCTTCTGGGCAAAGGTGCCATTTTCCATGGAGCTCACTTGGAAGATGACCTGCTAGAGATGTCAAGAAAATTAATCATCTCAACACATAGGGCCAAGTCAAACAGATAATCATTTATGAAGAAAAATGCCAAATAACTCAGTCCATTGATTCACTTTGTTCAGGAAATCCCCAAAGTCTCAAGTTTCTAATCCTACTCTTGTTTTTACACTTCTTCCCCATTCCTCTCTGAAGAGCCCCTTTGTCTTTTAGTGCAACTGGAACTGAACTGTCATAGCCAGAGGAAGTATTTTTCCAACTACGCAGCTGTACTGTCCAAGCTTATTCCTGGAATTAGCTTAATCTTACCCTGAAATGGGAGCAAAGAGATGGAAACTGGACTCCTCTCTCATCGGCTGCCTCCAGCTTCTCAACAATCCGTTCCCTCCTAATCCTGCACCCACATGAGTTCCACTAAGTGAAACAGAGGTGAATACCCCAAGGAAAGGAATACCTTTTCCTTTCTTTCCTTTTGCTCCTGGAACAAGTGGTTTAAACAAACAATCATAATCAAAATGACAGAGCATGCTTTTATGTTAGCATTTTCTCAAGTTCTGTGATTTGTCTTAATGTTGTTAGTTTTTCACAAGAAAGCAATTGAGCAAGGGAATATTTTGTGCTTCAGTGTTATTCTAAGAACACGAGTAAAACTCAGACTATATATATGCTATCCTGATAGCTCAAATATGAAGGCCAGGTCAATTCTGATGAGCAGTACCTGGATGAAAGACTATCTGGAACTATATGAAAGCCAAAAGTAACTAAATTAGTGGATCAGTGAAATGCTGTGGACATAATATACTTGGATTTCAACAAGGCATTTGACAAAGTAGACCACAATCTACTTTTTAGTAAGATAGAACAATGTGGGATACACAATATCACTGTCACATGGGTTTGCAATTGGCTGAGCAACCACACTCAGCAGTTAGTCTTCAATGGAACTCCTTCTCCAAGGACAGAATCATACAGTGGGGTATCTCAAGGATCAGTTTTGGGCCCAACATTCTTGAACATCTTCATAAATAGTGTACATGAGGGGTTAGAAGGGAACTGATCAAACTTACAGATGAGATGAAGCTTGGGGAAATTGCTAACACTTTGAAAGGTAGACTCAAAATGCAGAAGGATCTTGAAAGACTTGAACATTGGGCCCTATCCACCAAGATGCAGTTCAGTGGTGAGAAAAGTATAGCCTTGCACTTAGACAGGAAAAACAAAACAACAACCCCCAAATGCATAGATATAGAATAAGCAGTACCAGGCTCAATAGTAGTAACTATGAGAGCGATCTGGGTATCCTAGTGAAGGGGTGTCCAACCTTGGCAACTTTAAGATTTGTGGACTTCAACTCCCAAAGTTCCTCAGCCAGCTTTGCTGAGGAATTTTGGAAGCTGAAGTCCACAA
>JANHFP010001756.1:97393-107986 GCA_032468135.1 Calamaria suluensis | reverse complement strand
ATACAAGTATCTTTGTTTTGTGCTTTTTGCGTTGGGGGTTGTTTCCTTTATTAATTGGACTTGATCAGGTCATTACAGATAGCAAGGCCTGCTTGGGAAATGAGATCATCTGATTCCCACCAAAAAGGTGCCCATAGGAATTGGAGGGAGATGTCCAGAAGACAGAAAAAGATTCCACCAATGGCGATGCTGTATCTGTGCCCTCAGTTTTTTCTTCTTCTTCTGTATTCTGTATGAAAAACCTCAATAAACTCTGCACGGGCAGACATTTTTGCCATGACTGCAATACCTGCCTCCTGAACTGCAACAGATTGCATCTCACCCTATCGCATGATGCTTGGATCTCGAACATGGGTTGCTGGTTTTCCAGGTACCAATTGCAGCATCTTAATTGCTGAGCCATCATGCTGCCACCAGCAGGTGAAAACAAATTAATCTGGAGCTTTAGGTGAGAGACAAGGGCTTATCTCAGGCTTCATCAGTCAGATAGCCTTGCCTTCATGCAAGATGGTGCCTTAAAATTAGGGTTTTTTTTTTAAAAAAAAAGATTTATATATACAGTCTTTCAGTCCATAAATAAACACATCCCCATCATAACAACTTATTCCAGAGTGGTTATTTTGGCACAGGCTTGTAACAATCAAGATCATTGGATCATAGTTTCTTCAGCTCACTTGAAAGTGAAAATCTACGTTTTTTTAAATGCCTTCTGGACTCCTGAATACTATAGGCAAAGGTTCAGAAAACCACTGCTAAGTATTCTAAGCAATTTGTCCACATAGGCTGCACAAATGGAAAAAAAAGTGTCCATGTTAAAATGCTTAGATGATACGTTGGTCTTTCCCATATCTCTTTCTGTCAAAAGTGTGGCCTTCGATCAACACTGAAATGAATTACAGTACCTGAAAAATACCCAAGAAATCATAGATAGTAAATTTTCAGGGATTGCAACAACTCGGAAGAACTCTGGAAACTATACTGGAAAGTATACATTTTGGGAATACCTTATTTGGGAAGACTCTTACAACTGCATTAATCACTGTAGTTGTGAATTCCTCTGCTATCTTTTCATTCTTGTTGGGTTAGACACTGATTCTATACACATATATGTACTCAGACATTCATTCATTATATTGGGATACATACTTATTTAGTATATTAGCTAACCATTTGGCTCCTTAACTTGTTAGGACAGATGAAAATTACATCAACAACTATTTAGCAAGATAAATGTTTGTCTCAATTGTGGCCATAAGTTGAGGACTACTATAAAGTAACACGGCTATGCATGGTTAAAAAATAATTTGAAAGAAGGCTTCAGATCTCGCATTAGGATACATCTTTCTGCTATTCATTAAAGCAGCTCCTCTTTTTGAAGGTTTATGTACCTGAAGGTAGGGCTTCATTAGAAAGACATTTCATTAATTTTAAGGCAACTCTTGAAGTGGTTACAATTTTAAGCTTCACGGAAGGAGGAGAAGAATTGTAGCCAGTTGTTACAAATTTCAGAGAAGTGCTATGCCCACACTCGTAAGATTTAAAGCCCTTTTTCCCCCCTTAAAAATCATTTCTGAAATCTACATAGCTATACTAATTAATGTTATCCAAAACTTTGCTACCTTAATTAATATTCGATTGGCTTTGAAGGTTTACAAAACTCATCTGATAATTAATCTAGGTCAGATCATAGTTGTGACATCAACTACAGTAAAGGAAAGTACATTTTCAAATCTTGTTCAAAACTTTGATTTTCACTTCTAAAGACCTAAACAATTAAAGATTAAATAATTTAAATATATATATTTAAATTTATCAATTACCTAACTTCAGAGAGATCACTTTTTCTGCATTAGTCATGATACCGATAGATTGGTATCTAAAATTATGCCCCCATTAATACTGTTTCAAGAAAGACCTACAAACCTGTTTACTTATCAAGCTTCTGGTGAAATGCTTTATTAGCTGACTTGATAATCTGATTTTATTGTTCTGCAATTGCATCTGATTTTGATACTGGACTGGTGTGATATGCATTTTGACAGATGCCTTGATAAATGTTATATATATTCATACAACAACTCATTACATTAGAGTTATTCTAAATGCCATTGCTTGTTTTTTGGGTGAGATTTTAATTTTGTAAACTGCTTTATGTTTTGACCCTAAAAGGCAGACTAGAAATATTTAAATGACATAAATAAACTTCCACAATTCTGTTAGCCATGTTGGGGAGTATAAATCTGCCTACTGCTCTAGACAGATTAATGACTCTTGAATAGGGCATGAAAGAAGAAAGGGGATTAAGAATAATGATAATCTTTATTATAAAATGGCTATCTATCATGGACAGTATATAAAACAAGGGACGCCTAAAACAGTGGGATGTGGAGAACATCTCTACTGACATCACTGGATTATAATCTCTTTGTTTTTGAACTGTGGGGGCTCTAAGGATTAAAACCAATAGTGTGATTGATCATCTGGAAGGCAACCATATTTTCTCGTTTCATGCGCAAATTGTTGGACGAAAATCAATCTTTTGGGTTACTATATTACTAACTGCGTCACTTCTTATCTTATGCATTACAGCAAAATGTACATCTTTTATCATAGGATTTGAAGCTTTTGCTCATTTCTCCTTACTTGGCCCTAAGTACCACATTGTCCAGGACAGTATGCTTTCGCTGAAGTCAGAAACGGAGCTCATTTTAAGGAAATAAACGTGGACATAAAAGAAAATATTAAGTGTGAGGCATTGGGGCAGAAGGAGATAAGGAATAGGTAGGCAACCTAGGGCACACTGGCATGAATTGTGCTCAGAGATGTATGCCAAAATTCTTACTTGTATTAAAAAGTATTTCTTATTTATTTATTTAAAGGGAGATGCCATCTTTAAATTTAAGAGGGTTCAGGTATCGCATGAACACATATTTTTTTTAGAAAATATAAAAGACATTAATATAAATATAAAACAACGAAAGCAACTGCCTGTGAAGGCTCCTGGATTGGGGCTGAAAGGCGAAAGCATGCTCCATTCCATAATTGGGTAGACAAGGTTGACCTGACAAAAAACACTTATAAAAGACATTGAAACCCAATACTTGGTTTTGAAGCATGCCCTCTTGCTCAGAAACAACACAAGATAATTAGGGGGGTAGCAACCGTCTTTAGTTTGAGAGGGTGCTGGGCAACAACCACATCAATCTATCTTCTGCAAAGTTGCACATCCATGAAAGTCATTTGCGAGCAAGGAAGCCACTATCAACCAGAACATGATCTCAAAGTGGCAACTGTTTCCATCATCTTAACAACTTATGTAGCTTTATTTGAATGATAAAGTCAATGCTGCCTTGTTGTCTAGAAGTATGGAATAGTACAATAAAATAATCAGTGATTGCTATGTGATTCCAATTAGGCAACATCTGCCAACTTTGTTGGAAAATAGGAACTCCAGTAAGGAGGTACATGCTAATACATATGGTGGGACTGCCTCTTGAACCTACAATTTTGGGAAAAGCTTTTAAACCAAGAAAAATTGCCAGTCATAAACAGTCTTCCCAGCCAATCCCTGCATTTATTTTTCTTCAAATAACCCTGTTTACAAGGATAAACAACTCCTTTATAATCTAATAACAACAGCTAAAGTTTATATGGCACTGGCACAGGAAGTTCTTCCAGCAATTAGGAGTTTACAACAGTTCCAGCAGGAATATGTTTACTAGGTGAAAACTCACATACCAGATTAGAGATGTAAGAGAATAGAGAATGAAGCTGATTTACTTCCCTCCTCACCTCTCTTAGGGTTTTGTGCAGGATGAATCTGCTTGAATCTATTTGAACTCTTTTAATATTTTTCAACACAACTACTGTAGTAATTGCTTCCTATCTAACAAGCTTCAATTGTTATGCACCTTGGTTATGAAGGTTCAGAGGCCAAAACCCATTTGTTACCATCCTTTAATTATACTTGTTGCCATGGGAGGGGTAATTGTTTTCCGTATGCAGACAAAGATTTGCATATGTGCACCTTTGATTAGATGTGTTCAGTCCACTAATTAATTCTGACATCATCTCTTGTTGCTAGCATGGTCACCTTATTAAATCAGTGAGCAAGTCAGTCTCTTTAAATATGCAACCCCTAGTATAAGAGGTGCTGCAACCGCTGTGAATTCTGCCTCCTCATCCAGCTTCCTAAGCTACTTGCCACAGGCAAAAGCTAGTGTTTTGTACACTACAGCAAATGGAGTATGAAGTAAGAGCTACTGAAGTAAAGCAAGTTGGGTGTGATCAATGCTTTTAGATCAGGGACCAGCACTCTGGTATCCACTTGGAGCAACTCACATCAGCCCAAACACCATGACCAATAACAAAGAGTTGCTAATCCAAAATAACTTAAATAACTTGTTTATCCCAAAGATGCTTTTTTTTTTTTTTTTAAAGAGGCAAACTGGACTTTCTGGGTGTTGTTTTTTTTTTTTTTGAAGATGTTTAGTTTCTCCTCCAAGAAGCTTCTTCAGCTTTTGTTTGTTCATTTATTCATGAAATTAATATAGCTGTCCATCTCAAGAAAAGTAATTCTTGGAGGTGGTCAGCTGGGTCGTTTTTTTTTTTTATAGAAATAAAAATTTAAGAAGAAATCGATGTCAGCAAACCAGTCCTCTGTGCTTAATCTGCTTTGGCCATTCATGGACCCCCTACTCACACCTTGCAACCCACAATGTACTTTTACAGTGCATCCTACCCTATCTAGCAGTTGCCACTTACCTGCTGCTGGCTTTGAACTTCCCACTGACTTCCCTACTGACTTTCTACCCACAAGTTTATTAAATGGAGAACTTGGTAAAGAAGGAAGGAAGGAAGGAAGGAAGCAAGGAAGCAAGGAAGGAAGCAAGGAAGGAAGCAAGCAAGCAAGCAAGCAAGCAAAAAGGGAAGGAAGATTTCTGATGCTTCCTGCCAGATTCCCTAAAGGAAATACAGTGGGGAATCCAGGACAAAGTTTAAAAAAATATTTCCCACTTTCACTATTTTTTTGCCCACCAATGGTCATTCTGGTTCTTCTATTTAGGTAAGGAAATGTCTCTGAGATGGTGGTCCAACAGGATATGGGTTGCCTAATGATTTTTGAAATCTTAACCTTAAATTTATTGTACCACAAATATCCATGACACCCAAATTTAGGTGGTTTACTCTTAACTGCAAAAGCATTCTGTTTCTCCTTCTTCCTTCAGAAGTTGTTGGATGCTCCATTATTTGTGGTCTTTTAAGAAGAGATTGGGGAAGCATTAGCATCTCTGGCTTGAACAGTGGGTTGGACTAGAAGATCTCCAAGATTCCTCCCAAATCTGTCATTCTTTATTCTGTGTTTTCAGCAATACCCATTATTTCATCCAAACCATACAGCAAGCTGCAAAATACAATTTCACATGTGGTGAACCCAATCCTCTTCTTTCGTTTGCATCTTGTTACACCTTATATTTAATTTGTGGCTTTTCTCCCACCACACAAATTTAGACATATCCTTCTACCACTGCTTAAACAGTGGATCAGTTGTCAAAACAGATGTTGTTTAAAAGTAAAACTTAATTACAGACAAGACATTCATTTTTATCATAGAAATTCTTCCAACAATGACAGTTGTAGTTTCTTCCATCTTAACATATCTTTTAAAATTTCATTCTACACAGTTGTTTTTAAATAACATAAAATTCAAATTTATCATAATGACATCCAGACATTTCCCTTCTCAATCTGAAAACCCATTTTATTTATCATTTCAGTTTGCTCTTCTGTTTTCATGTTTTGTCTTTTGTTCATTAATCATGAGACATGCTAATGCACCAAATTCTTTTAATTTATTAATTCATATTTCAATTCAATTTAAAAGATCTTCCAGAACCATCACTTAGTCACCTGTGAAAACTCAGAATTTACAAATTTCTTTTTTTAATTTTCACTCCCATAATCCTCAAATTTTGTCTTCTATTTCTCTTCAGTATTTCAAAGACACAAATAATCAAGAAAGGAGATGGTGGACATTCCTGTCTTATTCCTTTTTGTATCTTGTGGGATTTTGTTAAGAGTATTATTATTGATAATAATAATAACAGCATAATTATTATAAATAATATTAATAGTGTTCCGTGCACCTTTGGCATTTAGTCATGCCGGTCACATGACCATGGAGATGTCTTTGGACAGCGCTGGCTCTTTGGCTTTGAAACAGACACCGCCCCCTAGAGTCAGAAATGACTATCACATATGTGCAAGTGAAACCTTTACCTTATTATTAATAAAACCTTTGCTTTTTGTTAAATAAAAATTGATCTTATCTATTTTATAAAGTTATCTCCAAAATTCTTATCTTCCAAAACCTTAAACGAGAAAGCACAGTTCAATTTGCCAGTGCATCTAAGATCAAAAGTGACTTGTTTTTAATTATATTGTTCCAAACATCTTTTATGTTAAAAAAAACCCTCACCACAATGATCCTTATGAATAAATTCTTGTAAAAGTATTTTCACTCTATTAGCTAGAATTGTTGTGAGCAATGAGTAATCATGATTCAGTAATGCTGTTGGCCTGTTGGTTCTTGACAAAGTCAAATCTTGTCCCTCTTCTGGTATTAATGCTATGTTGTCCCTTTCCAGCTTTCAGGTGTTTTTCCTACCTGAAGGCTAGAGTTCATCATGTTTTGTAAAGGTTGTAAAAGTTCATTTCAAAGCATTTATAATAAAAAAACTGATAATCCATCTAGTCCAGGCATCTTTCCTAGTTTAACATTTTTTGTAGCTTCAGAAACTTCCCTTATTGTTACAGATTCATTCACAATGTGACTTTGTTCCCCTCTGTAATCCTTAGTAAATTTTGTTTTTTTAAAAGACATTCATTTATTTTCTCTAGTGTACATGAAGATTTTGGAGATTTAGAAGGGTAAGTGGACCATTATTCATATTATCATTAAAAAAAATATCCTTCAGTGTAGCTAATTCCTGAATAGACATGGGATATTGCCCCTTAAAAGGAATTTGGGGACCCAGCTTCAAGTTGATGGTAGATGAAGAAATTTTGTTTCTTTTTCCCAAAAAACATCACCAAAATCTGCAAACTTTTTTTTTTTTTGGCTGTTGTTTAAAAATGGATTTGGTGCTGTACAGGACAGAAAGAAGGAAAAAAAAGTGGGAATTTTAACGAACAAACATTTTTGAGATGGAAGAGAAGTTGTTCCTCCCTCCCATGAATGTCTGAATTTTGGTTTCTGCCATCAATGACGGGCACAACGGGAATACAATATGTAAGGAAGCTGTGATATAAATGGCAATAATTCTGTATGAACAGCTATTGTCAGCTGCAGCACAGCATCAAATGCTTGTTTGTCAGCCTTTTTCACAAACATAGTTTCTCTAACAACTGTTTAAATCTGCAGTTTTAATCTTTGCACGGTGGTCTCATCTGTGAAATTAACTATGGCAACCGACTCTGCAAGAGCTGAGAGTTATATTTCAGAACATGAGGCAGAACTAAGAGTAACAAGGATAATAAGAGACACACTTGCCTGTTCTTGGCTCGCTGGGCTTTTCTCAATTGCCTGATTCCCCACTTACCCTCCTCCACCAAGTTCCTGAGGGAAAAACCTGCAAAGTTTCCTAAAGGTGAGACATTGGAGTGTTTGAGAGACTTGCTTTGTGGGTGATTGTTAAGGAAATCACCATAGTTGTTGTGGATCAGCTGTTGTTAAGCAAACACCATGGTTTTTAAGCAAACCCACTGTTTGCTTTGGGGCCTTTAAGTCAGCAAAAACGTAAATCGTGGTCAGGGGATAGGAGGATGGGCCAGACAAGCCAGTTGCTGAGTGTCCAAAATGCAGTCATGTGACAGCAGGAGGGGAAGAATATGGCCACCAGACCTTTGGAGGTTTGTTGTAACTTCAAATAGTAAGACAAGGACTACCTGTATCAGACAGTGAACATCAGTGAACATCAGATGAAAGGATTGAGGTTTTGAGGTAAGTAATTGAAGGAGACCAGGCCTGTTTTACCTCATCCCTCTCTGCTCTATGACAGGGGTGTCAAATTCAAAGCTGGTGTACCAGATCCAGACCACGGGGTGTTTAGATCTGGCCCATGGGGCTGGCCTGGAAACAGCAAAGGACTGACCAGCAGTGCCTCTGCCAGCAAAAGTAGAGCTTGGGTGGAGCTGTGTGTGCTCCCCCCCCCCTTTTCAGCCACGATGGCCTCCTGCAGCCATATATGCTCCATTTTGGCTGGCAGAAGGCTTTAAAAACTAACTGGAAACAAAACAAAAGCAGAAATATCTCCCCTTTTGCATTTGAGCACACAAGAAGGGACAGGAAAGGAGAAAGGGAAAGAGGAAAGACAAAGAAAAATAAGTGTTAATCTTGGGATTAACAGGCCGGCAAGTCGAAAGAGGTATGTCTTCAGCTCCCAGTGAAATGTTGATAAATCCGGGAGCCTTCGCAATGCAGGTGGAAGTTCATTCCAGAGGGACGGGCCTGCCACAGAGAAGGCTCTTTTCCTGGGGGTCACCAATCGACACATAACGGTCGATGGGACTCTTGTATTTACAATACAAGAGAATTAAAACTCTTTAAAGCAATGCATTTCATCATGCATACACATAAGCCATAATCAAGCATAGAATAAGCTCATATAGCAAGCAATCATAACAAGCTATAATACACAATCCATACATTACAAGCAAGACATCAGCAAGGCAAACGGCAAGATATCAGCATAGCCATGAAACAGACTGTAACAAGCCTGCTTCCCTGCTTATAAAGCAACAACCCTACAATTATAGTAATTACAGGTTGCTTCAGCTTCAGCTTAAAGGCATATAACAAACCAGTATTCAGAGTACCACAAACTCAACAAGAAGGAAAGATGGGAAGAGAACAAGGAAGGAAAAATAAGGAAAGGAGAAGAAGAATGAAGAGGGAAGGAAAAAGAAGAGAAGGAAGGAAGATTATAATGAGAGTGAGGAAGGGTCTCAGGGAAGTCCTGCCTTAGCAACATGGCCACCACAGGTGCCCCGACATGAGACCCATGGCACACCCACCAAGGCAATGCCCACCTGGCCCTCCGAGGTCAAACACAATCCTCAATGAAATTTAATTTGACACCCCTGCTCTATAAGCTTCTTTTCTTGGTGGTGACGTAGAAAAAAAGCTTATAATTAAGCACAAATTCTGTTGTAAGCAAAACATCTTACACTTCCCAGTTGTGTCAAGTCTGCTCATGAAGACTTTCAGATAGTCACAAGGAATTTATGAAGAGCAAACTGAGGAGCAGCATTCCATCACCTTGAGTCCATAACATGGCCTTCTAGCTACAGTTTGACTACACTGCTAGCATTACTTCCTTCATTAACAAGATAGTAATGTGAACAGTCTTGTCACATAGTGGAGAGTTCCTGGAACAATTACAAGACTAGACACCACCCAAAAAGATCAACTTTGGCTCTGAACGAAGCGCGACCTTGGAAGCCTCCTGTCATGGACTCCCACTTGTTCATTTCTGTTCTCCTGGGAGGAGAGCAGATCCCAAAAACTGACCTTGCCTCATGAGGTAAGCCAGACTGGAGAGGAAAGGATATTCTTCACTGTGACACATTGATCAGAATGCATGCCAAATTAGATGCCAGGATGTTGCAATGAAGTGCTTGAGAAACAGCATTCTTGTGCCTAAAAAATGATACTATGGACTCCAAAAGTCTGAGTCTTTTCAATCCATCCAAACTGACCTCTTCCATCACACAAATAGTGTGTTGTTCATGTCCTTTCACCATTGTCCTCTTGGGATATGCTTAGTATGCTTTCCAGTAGGTAATATCATCATGACTCGCTTTAGCCTTTCAGGAACTGTGGGATTTGAGAGGAGGTGGAGAAGAGGACTATATACACACACAATAGGCCATTCTATGTCCTACCAAGCCACAGGCATGAGCCCTTGGAATTAGATGGCCGAATGGTTCAATGGAATGTTTGTGAGGGCTTTCCAGGACCAAAGGCTTGCAACATTCAAAGAGAAGATCAAATACTTCACATGAAGGGGGGAAAAAGGCCACTGTGGACTACAAGGAAATAGTTTACAAGAATGGGCATATTTTGTATGAATGGAATCTCCTAATTCCAAGAAAGCATGACTCTGGTTGCCTTTTGGGGGAAGCAATAATAGAAGGGTTTTGCTTTCATGGTGAGAAAGAAAGTTTTTTTTAAAAAAAAAATGATTGGCTGTTGTGAGAAAAAGAATGAGATGATCCAGTATTTTATTCTAGATAAGTACAGTTAGCCTTCATGCAGCTTTGTCTTTGTCTATTAGCATGAATGACAGTCCTTCCATTACATACAAAGGAAAAAAAAAACCCCAAATATACTGTACATTTGGAGATACCACTGGATCAACACTACCGGTTTTCCCTGACAATAACTGAAAATCAGGCAACTGTCACACTATTGGGATTTTGAAAACTAGTTTTAGATGAATTAATGTATGTAGTGAATTATTCTAATTAGCACTGTTCTAATTAGAACAGTGAATAATAGTAACATATTTGTCCAAAGTCATTTTAGTTAGC
>JANHFP010001756.1:77771-88554 GCA_032468135.1 Calamaria suluensis | reverse complement strand
CAGAATTCCTTTGCTGGAATTCAGCTTTGCCCGGCTGAGGAATTCTGGGAGCTGAGGTCCACAAGTCTTAAAGTTACCAAGTTTGGACACCCTTGTTCTAGAGTGAACTGCTTTCTGAATTTGCCATCATAAAATGGTGAAGCAGGTTGGCCTAGTTAATGAAAGAAGTTGGTGACTCTGTATCTTACACTATCAGAGATCTAAGCATTCCCAAGCCCAGTACAACAAAAGTCTGTATTTTATTAAAAACATAGCAGTCAAAACAGTTTAGTATTTTAAGCAGGATTTTCCACTGGTGCTAAAAAGAGATGACAAAAACAAAAATAGTTTTCCTTTTCTTTCTTCTCCTTCGTTTCCTTCTGGCATGTTTGAAATTAAGCCCAAGGAAGGCTAGAAAATTACAGTATTAATGGATTAGCTTGACCTAGGTATAAGCTTCACTGTCTTCCATCCAACCCTTGCAAACTTTCAAATGGATTCAGATAGGACACTGGTGTTTATACTAAAGCTGGTTTATGGACCTCATCATTTGAGATCTCAGATGGGGATGACGACAGTAAAATAAGCTGCAAAGAGAAGGTCATTGTGTACTGCTCAGGAGTCACTCTGCTGGACACATTTAAAGTCTGTTTTGCACTTTGCTCCATAACTCCTGCTAGAAAAGGGACAGCATCAAATGCATCTTAGAGATAATGAGAAACAGAATCATAAACATGTTCGCCATAGGTCTATCTGACCAGGCCTTGCTATGATCTCTGGAGAATGATCTAACTGGGGCTATTTGCACTTGGATAACCTCTTGGTGGCACAAGAAAATGTTTATGAATCTAAAATGGCTCAGAAACATTAGAACAAGTGATGACTTTATTCCGAGAGTCTGAACTGTAAATGACTTCTCCTGGCTATTTGGCATGGGTTAGTCACCTATTTTTAAAGCATGCAGTCAATAAGCAGTGGCCACGTTACTCAGCCTTGCTGCTGAATCCCAAACAATAGCCATGCTTACAGAGAGCAGCCTACTGAATAAATGGAGCAGTCCCCCAAAGAAGGAAGAATAACAAACAGGCTGGCAGAACTTACAACTGGCTCCTGAAGGCTGTGCTTATATCTCTCAATGGTGCAAAGCGAGTGGATTAAGTTGAGAGAGATGTTCCAGGTGCAGTCTGTTAACGCCGATTTCTCACTCTGGGAACTCTGCTCCTTGTTGATATTAAGGGAAATTGCAAGAGTGTTTTGCAATCCTTGTTATGTTTACCCCAAATCACCCTGCAAGCCATTAAAAAAAATGCCACCTATTTATCTTTTCAGACATGGAGGCATTGTGTGACTTCTTCCAGATTATATAGAGGATCTTCCCAGCTAAATGGAGAGAATAAACAGCCTTCATGTTCAAACGACGCTCATCTGCATATGCACATGGCTTTCAGCTCCAAGTTCTGGAGAGATGCAATTACAAGTCATGTTGCTGCTTAAATTGTGGCCAAAGAAAACGTATCTCTGAGCTGACAATTTCATCTTTTGTCGCACACAAGCAGAGGTGAGTTTCAGCAGGTTCCGACCAGTTCTGGAGAAACGTTAGTGGAAATTTTGAGTAGTTCGGAGAACCGGTAGTAAACATTCTGACTGGCCCTGCCCCATCTATTCTCTGCCTCCCAGGTCCCAGCTGATTGGAAGGAAATGGGGATTTTGCAGTCACCTTCCCCTGGAGTGGGGTGGGAATGGAGATTTTACAATATCCTTCCCCTTCCACACCCACAAAACCACACCCACCAAAACACACCCACAGAACCAGTAGTAACAGAATTTGAAACCCACCACTGCACACAACTAACCAGACATTTTGATGCTGTGACTTTGTGACTTTATATGCCACAGAGAAAGCTTTAATTGCTGAAAATGGTAGGGTTAGGAGTAAGAGCAATGTATCAGTATCTTGATGTTGAAGTACATGTACAAAGCTCAGTATTGCTGATTAAGGAACACAGCATTGAAAAAGACCACAGTGAAGATGTCAAGTGACATAATAGCTTTCGAAAGTTTTAATCCCTGAAAACTAATGCAAGTTATTCCTAAGCAGTCTGTAGGGAATGAGTCTATATTGTCTGTACCATTCATCTTTTTGACTTGCTTTGTATTCACTTTACTTTTCAGTAGCAACTAGTTTGTTCAGATGTAAAAACACAAACTTGCCAAGCTGCTTAGACGAATTGTGTTATGATTTGGGAGAAATATATGAAATAGTTTTCCCTCTTCTGCCTTGATATATATGATACATTTTATGGATAGTCATTGGTCATTTGAAAACTTCCTTTGATTGCATGGAAATCATTTAGCCCCTGGTGGAATTGAGGATTATTGCACTCCTGGTCATCCCCATGACAGCAGTGTCCCAATCTTGGCTAGCTGATGCCACTAAAATTCTGAGAAAACATGTTTCAATAAGAATGTGCCAGTTATCACAACAATAAATGATTGTTTATGGGCAGGTAATTGAAATGGCATGCATGTAATTGTTTGCAAATTCTTGACTCTAAAAAGGCTATTTCCACCCCGCCACCCGCCCCAATATCTCACCCCTCTTTTCCTAGGTGTGATGCTGCTTTTCATTAGAGAGCAAGCTGGCAATGGTGGAGATGTAGATAATGTGTTGTGTGTGTTCCTGGGATGAAGGAGGGGAGAACAGGTACTAAAGCTGGCTTGATGAAAAACAGCTTTTGTAGAAGCAGAAAAGACCTTGATAAACCTTATAGCTTCCTGCTAGGGGGCTTATTCAACTTTTCTCTTGGATCAATCCCCAGTTTTAGTTAGAATATTGTTTTGAGACTTTTTACCCCAGGTAAGCTATTTAATTCTTCACTACAGAGAAGAACTTTAGGGGAAACAGGAGAATTGGGCTTTACTAGTTGATCCAATATAAGCCATGTGTACTTACATGCTGCTTGGATTCTAGGTGGAACATCCCCCTCCCCTCTCCACACCATTACCAATTGTTGCAGAAGTTTTGAGTGGGAACAACTTGTGATACAGTAAAAGGGTATTACTACAGGTCTGTCAAACTCACAGCCTGTGGGCCAGATGTGTCATGCACTGGCCATGCCCAGTGGAAAAGTCCCAATATATCATGTGACACCACTGTGATGAAGCAAATTTGACACCCCTGCATTAGTAGAAAAGGAATTGCAGCAAAATGTACATAGCATTGCTTTCTTCTCCTCAGTGATATTTTAACAGTTCTAGCATATGTGGGTATAACTTGTGTAATTATCTAGAAAAGAAGAAGTGTGACAACCACACATCAAATACAACCTTAAATAAACAGTGGAGGAAATGTCCCAGGTTATTTGCCCGTGTGGACTAGGATATGCTGGGCTAATGAACTACAAACTCTGTTTCTTGCTACTGTTGGAGCTGCAGACCTATTTTTAACTTGCTTGCACTGAAATAATTGGCTGGACAAATGTAGATGAAGTGCAAGCCTGGTCAAATTATGCTGTGCAATGCTAATAATTATTATCATAATTAATAATTAATAATACCACGCATGTGGGAAATACATTGGTTGGAACCATTTTTTTACTATCGGTTCTGTGGGTATAGCTTGGTGGACATGGCTTGGGGGGCATGGTGTGGCTTGGTGGGTGTGTCAGGGGAAGGATATTGCAAAATCTCCACTCCCACCCCACTCTGGAAGTCAGCCAGAGGTGGTATTTGCTGGTTTTCCAAACTACTCAAAATTCTACTAACCTGCTGGATTTCAACCATGGTTGGAACTGAGTCCCATTCCCAAATCTGATACCATTTCAAAATTGCACATTACCTCTATCCCATTCCCTATCTCCCCTATAATATTGTTAAATTGTACGCAAATCTGGCCATAGGAAAGGATAAAATGAAAAAAAAACATTTTTTTCTACATATTTGTAAACTAGGGTTCTGTATGCTATACCACCATAAATAACTAACAGAGGCCAGGGACACCTAAGTGAGCCTATACTTATTTACATATAAGTTATTATGTCTGTCCCACAGCAACTTCGCTTTATTTGAACAAAATTTCTTTCCTCTTCCCACCTATGTTTTGCAAAACAGACTACCAGAATATTTTGATTATTTGCTTTCATGCAGAAGTTCCATTTTCAGATTAATAATGTGAACCTGAGTTAGACAGAGGGGCTTTAAAAGAGGTAGAATGTACATTCCATGTGGTATCCATGTTTGTCATAACAAAATTGCTGGTACTAGTAGTGAAATATTAGGTCTTGCCAATAAGTTAGAGTGGAATATAAGCACTAAGTGTTTTACATACTCTAAATGGAATGTGTGTGGTTAACAGTAATACAAAGGCTATAAAGTTCTCTTCCCAACTTTCTACGGTATGATATGAATAAGTAGCATCTGTTTTCATTATCATGCATCCACTTTTTTTAAAAAAAAAATGTAGCTAGGTTTGTCCCTCCTCAAAATATCTCCCTCCCAATCAAATTAATTTCTTCCTTCTTCAAATGATACCTTCGACATTAGAAGCTTACTTGCACTGTAAATTGCACAATTTATGAAGAATGATATAGAGGAATATCAGATCACTCTATTTCTAATTGTTGATAATTTTGCATCTTCTCATTCATAATTATATTCTACTGTTCCTAAACAAATCTGCTGTTTTTGACGAGAAAACAATAGGCACAATATTCTGATTCAGAGGTATTGGGAAAGATGTTGATTGAAAAGTTGCGCACTTGGAAATGCATTTTATATGCAGTCTGGGATTATTTATGAGCCCCAAGCTAACTTGTTTAAATGGATGATGAAGGGTAAATCGCATTCTGATTGCTAATTTGCAGAATGAGGATCGGGTTAGTTCCCTTTGAAACTTGGGGGATATAAAATCCTTGAGCATTCCTGGCACAATACATAACTGCCTGAAATATCTGTATATATTCAGTGCAGCATGAAGCCCATTAGAAGCATAGAAGTAAAAAGTGATTTCTCATTTGGGCCTCTTTTCTATCTTTTTAACTCCTAGAACTGTGGAACCATGGCATGCTCTTTAAGGAAGAGTGAGGCAACTCTTCCTTTTTAATTCTCCACTTGGCAGCAGAAGACAGAGTTCACGCAGAAATGAATTGGGAAGGAAAATAAGGTGCAACAGACCTCTCTTTTCTCCCATTTAAACCATGATCTGGAGTACCTCTGGGCTCGTTGAAAAGCTGGTATAGACCTATGGGATTATGTGGCTTAGGCTGGGAAACTGGATGGGAATTTTCCCCCTCCTGCTGAGAATCTTGTGAGGAAAGAACAAAGGAAATCAACTCTGGAGGCAGCCCGTGGGCTGGATGGAGAGAGCCGATGAAGTCAAGAAGGGAAAAGGAACTTGAAAATGAGACTGGGAGCAGGGAGGGGGGGGGAGGAGAGGAGTAATGGATAAGTACGTCTGCCCAGCTGGAATGGTCTGAAGGGCTATCTATCTTGCCTTTTTATTGTTTACTGCAGTGGAAAATCAGGGTTAATAGTACAAAGAGGAATAGTACAGAGAGGAACAGCACGTTCCATGAGGAAATCTAGAGATGGTTATCCAAACCTGACAACTGTCTAAAGAGGCATCAGCAAGGGGAGTCAGCCTTCTTTTGGGCAGCTCAGGTAGACGCACTTGCCTGCTGCAGTATGGACAGCGGAGAGGAGAAACGCCAGACAGGAGGTCTGTTTGGCAAGAGGAGGAGGAGGAACTAAAACCTGGGCTGCTGTATGGTCGTTTCAGGCTTTGCTTCCCCCCCCTTTCTCCTGCCCGCTCTTTTCCATGTTGTTATGCTGTGAGCTCCCTGTAGGCCCGACAGACGTGTTCCTATGTGTTTGTGTAGCTTCTAGTATTGTGGTGACCTAAGCTCCACTGGGGCTTTTAGACATGGCTGCAATAATAAATAAGAAAGAAAGGAAGACTGGAAAGAGGAAAGGAAGAAGGGCAAGGTGAAACAAATAGGGGGCTGCAGAAAGGAAACGTGAGGCACTTCAGATCAGGATCTGATTTTGAACTGGCATTCAGCTAGTATCAACTGGCAAGGAAACTCGCCTCCACCCACCCACCCCAAACTAGGTTTCCTCATAGTGTTCTGAAAAGTTTGCTGCTTGCAAAATTCTACATTTTTTTTCCTGCTAACTTACATAAATATTTACATGGCCACCCGACTCAGACCATGTGGCTCTGGATGATGTACAAAATTAAATCACAAAATAAAAAAAAAGCGCAAAACCATGTGAAATAATAAAACAACAATGATGTCTAAAATGTTCTGGAGCTTGATAACTGGAACCAGGGGTGGGTTCCACTTACCTTTGCTACCGGTTTGCAATGGGAGCGTCTGCACAGATAATCCATGATGACATCTAGGTGGGGGAACAGAACCTCCCACCTGTTTTACTACTGGGCCAGACCAGGCTAAACTGGGAGCAACCCACCACTGACTAGAACCCAAGCTCATCCTGATTCCAAGGCCCAGAGAATGAGACTGTTCTTATGTGAAGCCTGACAGTTAGAACTTATCCTATGTTGGGGGCAGATTGTTCTAAACGGCAGAGGCCACCAAAGAGAAGGAAAACTTTCATGAAGTTGTTTCATGAAAAGACTTGGGAGTATAGCATTTTTCTTGGAGTTAATAAGATAGTCAGATTGTTTTGAGAACAAGCAGTGTGGGAAATAACCTGGCCCTATGCCATGTAGGACTTTATAGGTGATAACCTAAATGCTGAATTGCACCCAGAAGCCTATTGAGTGTCACTGTAGCTTCTTCTTATTCCAGAATTTTTGGTGTTATTTTTAGGTACTGGTGCTGCTGCATTCAGGACTAATTGAACCTTCTGGCTAGTCTTCAGGGGCAACATTGCAACAATTCAATCAGAAGGTGCTTCCCCCTTTTGGGCTTCATGGTGGCTATTTGTTATGGCCTTGGACATCCTAAGATGGCGGCATGATTCTGTCTGGTTTTCTTGCAGAATCACCAGCCAGCTCCAGTTCTTTAATTGCACCCTTGCTCAATATCTATCTGTCTGTCTGTCTGTCTGTCCGTCCTTCCGTCCATCCATCATCTCAACATTTTCCATCATGAGTCATATTTGTTCCTCCCCATACAGACCCAACAGCCTCCAGACCTTACAAAACCTCTTCAAGAAGGTCTCCTGTACTGTCCAGATTTGAGATCTGCATATTGATGTTACCTAACTTTGTACTGAATAACCTGGCCCATAACTTCACATAGATGAGTGGAGTGTGTTGAGCCTTGTGTTATGCCATAAAAAAAGGGATTTTTGTAGTCCCAATATATCTGGAGTGTGTCAAGTTAGGCAAGGAAGTTTTTTTATTTGGTTACCAAATTTGATAACAGTATGGAACTTTTTAAGATGACCACTATATTCATGTGTACTGATTTGCTTGTATTGCCAGCAAATTGTATTTAACAAAGTTAATGAACATTGGGACAGTTCTGTTGTATTTTTCTATCCCAGTCATTATCATTCATCAGATATGGCATAAATTATACATATACATATCCATAATTTGTCTTTGCAGCTGTAGTCAACAAATTAAAATCTGTAATAGCAGAACTTTAAGGCATATTTTTGGATCAAAGGACAGTGATACTGGCCATTTTATAAAGTTGCTCTTTAAATAATGTCATCATGACTTCATATTACAATGTCAAGATGACTCAAATTCTGCCTTGTGACCATCCAAAACCACATCTTCTATCCCATGGAAACAACAGGACAATGTTGAAGTTCTTCCATGGATTCTTCCAGGTCCATCTAGTAAAGAGTCATCAAGTAATTGCTCTTAGAGTTATTATTCTGAAAGATCATGTTGCTTCTCTTCATCCTCATTTCATTGGCCAATTGTAATTCTACAGGCTATTTGCTCCCTCCCACATGTCCAATTCTTGTCCAAATTATGTCCAATTCTTGGGAACTTCCCAGACAAATCTCTGGGAGATTGTCCAGAAATGTTTGCTGACAAGATTTCTCAGAAGTAGTTTGCCATTGCCTCCTTCCTAGGGCTGGGAAAAAAATATTGGGTGGCATTGTGCCTAAGGTAGGACTAGAACTTACTATCTCTCAGTTTCTAGGTTGATGACTTAACCATTCCACCATAACTGCTGTGCTATTTACCTTTCAGTAAACAAGAAATATATGTGTGATGTTGAAAGTAGGAAAGTGTGGCAATTAATGAGTGTTCAGGAGCCACACATAGGGAATATGTTATTATTCTCTGGTTTTATTTGTGCTTGCATACAGCACATTAGTAACACTTGGGCTCCTGTACAATATATTGCATAAACGTAGTTGAGTAAAGTGAGATTTCTAAAAGACAGTACTGTTGGCCTAGCACCACTTGTGCAATAGACCTCCCCAAGCCTTGTTGTGTTGTTAACAGCAGATTTCCGGGATTGCTAATTAAGACAGGCACAAAATCCACACGGACACAGAAGCTTCTGCTTTGCAAACTTATGTAAGAGACAAACATGCACACAAACAAACAGGATGGTCAAATAAGTGATGAGGAAAAAGACACAGCAGATGCAGATGTAGAAGAAATCTGAGTTATATGTCCAGATTCACATTTGGAAATAATCAGGACAATGTAAATATAAATAAAATGTATCCAATCTTACAGGGAAGATTGTGTCCAGGTGACCTTGTTTTGCCTGTTGTCCAAATCTGAAGTATAAATGGATAGCTGTAAGCTCCTAAAATCCCCTTTCTTATCAGGAGAACCAGGCTTCCATTGATGTCCCATTCAAAGAGATGACACCTTTGGACAATGGATCATTCTTATAAGGTGGGATACATGACTGCCCAACAGCTATAGGCCTTAGTCTGAAGTTCAGTACAATGACCCTGCTCTTTTGCCCTGCAATTGCCAAATCACTTACAATGTTCTCTCTTTTTTTTCTTAAACAAGTTTTTCTTTGTCTGCATTGTTGGTTGTATAAATATTTTTGGTATTCACCCCTTCCCATCACCTAAGTAGTGCAGTCATGCTAGAGAGGGTTAGCTATTGGTATTGGAACCAAAACAGGCATCATTAACAAAAAGCAGAACACCCGTTCTTTCCTGGCATAAATTGATTTTGTATGCAGCTAAACAGCTGAGTGAGACACCAAAATAGGAAACATATTTTTTTTATGAATTGCTCTCTCTTTTTGTTTTGTTTTGTTTTGCTTCTTGTTAAAGAAGAAAAAAATCACAGTGAGTAAAGAATAAGGATAGAAGAATTTCCAAACAAAGTGTTTGTTACATTTTGGAATAGTTGAGTTGTTTTTGTTTATGGTATGATCTCCTCCTCCCTCTCGGTTTCCCCTTCTTAGCCTTTGGGCATGTATTCTGAGCCAGGAGAGCCCACAAACAGGCTGGAATTTTCAGTATCACTCCTTATATCAGCAAAGTGGTTAGTGAAATGGGAAAGGACAAGATGGGAGTCAACAGCATCAAAAAAAAAGAATGCTAACTATTGTAGAAAAAAAAATGGAGCATGGTTAAAGGGGTTGGTATCTCATTTCTCTAGCAAGACCCGATCAAGTATTTATAAGAGCCATGATGGCACGGTGGTTAGAAGGCAGTAATGCAAGGTAATTCTGTTGACTGCCAGCAGTTCGATTCTCACTGTCTCAAGGTTGACTCAGCCTTCCATCCTTCCAAGGTCAGTAAAAAGAGGACCTAGATTGTTGGGGGGCAACATGCTGACTCTGTAAATCACTTAGAGAGGGTTGTAAAGCACTGTGGAGTGGTATATAAGTCTAAGTGCTGTCGCTATTATATAATGCAGAATGGAGAGGCGCGCAGGAGCATCTTTGGTTGTCATTGTACCTAGGCAGAAGATGAGCAAATGGCCTAGTTTATATCTAACAGGTATCAGGCTCAAAAGACATACCCACCCCTCTTAGAATTCAATTTGTAAACACTTAACACTTCAATTTTAACTACCAGGGGGACTGTTCACTCACTCCTTTAAAAAGATACAGAACAGGGAGAAATTGGCCATGAAGAAGACATGCCATCTAAGTCAATTTCCTTACTATGACTTAGAAAAGTGCAGAAGGCTTTCTGAAAAGGTAGTGGGATACATGTGGTATTTCTTCAGAATTACATGTGGTAGGGATTGTGAATTGTTAAAAGCCTTTACATTGTTAAATTGTTAAAACACTTTACTGCAGAGTGCAATATGTGACTCCAATGTTTTTCTCAATAGATTGTTAGGAAGTTGAACACTAATGTACTGTCATGTTTGGGCTATTAACAATGGTTGAAAGCAGAATGCCCAAATCTGATCATAGTGAAATTCATACCCCTTTTACCCCAATTCCTCTGCATATTTCTGTTTGTAATAGTCATGAAAATGGAACACTGGATGGTTTGCAACAACATTTACAATTAAGATTCACTTATTATGCAAAATTCAGAGATCTGGGATTGAACATGGATTTAGTGGAACTATTAGACAAAGGGGCATGAAAAGAAACAATGTATTAAATCTCTCACCAAACCTGGTGCCAAAATGAACCAGTTTGGTGTAGCGGTTAAGGCGCTGACCTAGAAACCAGGAGATTATGATTTCTAGTCCTGCCTTAGACATTTAGATAAGTCATGGTCTCCCAACTTACCTAACAGTGCTGTTGTTGTAAGAGGAGGAAGGAGTGTTGATATATTTGCCCTCTTGAATTGTATGTATATTTATTTATTTATTTATTTATTTATTTATTTATTTATTTATTTATTTATTTATTTATTTATTTATTTA
>JANHFP010001756.1:60043-74270 GCA_032468135.1 Calamaria suluensis | reverse complement strand
AGCCAGCTCTGCTGGCTGGAGAATTCTGGGAGTTGAAGTCCATAAGTCTTAAAGCTGCCAAGTTTGGGAACCTCTGATACAGAGTATCATACCGCTGAAATGTGAAGTAGTGTACATAGTGCGGGCTAGAAAGTGAGTCATTTCTTGAGAGAAGTCAACATTGTTTATAAATCATTGTTTCTTTGAAGTGGGGAAAAAGTCAAGAAAGAGTCCCCTAGACAGGATTATGATTAACCATCCAATTGTTCTGCTGGTATGCTTGCTTTAGGGCTTTTTCTCTTTTTTGCCCAGTGCACATTAAGAATTTGTTTTCTCATCTTACAGTCCTTTCACCCAGATGATAGTCATTAAGAAAGAGGCCAGGCTAACACATTTTAGTCCTGTTTTCCTTACTGTTTTCAACTGAATGTAGTGCTGGAGAAATGTTAAAAGCGAGCTCCAAGTGATACCATGGGAGAGATTCTTCATCTTTTGTACCTCATCTTTTTTGGCTGTAGAGAAGGAGATACTCAACAAGAGCTCAGTTCTATAGAGATGTCTGCCCAGTTTGACTATGCTGGATTCTTTGGGTCATGCAGTAATTTGGGCACTTACGTTTATAATGAGCAATTAGTTGATTTTGTATCCATCTCTCCTGTGTGCCAGTTTCAACCTTCTCCTATTCTTATTCCAGGTACACATTTTACTTGGCTAATCCACTGTGAGATATGGTACAGTGTAGAGGTGGGTTTCAGAAGGTTCTGACCAGTTCTGGAGAACCAGTAGCAGAAATTTTGATTAGTTCAGCGAACCGGTAGTAAAAATTCTGATTGGCCCTCCCCCTATCTACTCTCTGCCTCCCAAGTCACAGCTGATTGGGAGAAAATGGGGATTTTGCAGTAACCTTTCCATGGATGGGGTGGGAATGGAGATTTTACAGTAACCTTCCCCTGTCACACTCACCAAGCCATGCCCACAGAACCCATAGTAAGCCCACCTCTGGTATAGTGTGTTGTTGGAAATGAAGTAAAGGGTCAAATTCCATTAAATAAATATTAAAATAGCTATAGAATTTCTAACTTAATTAATTAGTGGTATTGATATTATTTATTTATTAAGCATTTATATAAATTATTTAAAATAATGTATAAGTTGTTTAATAATGTATTTGTATCTCTGCAGCACCTATACTAAGCACTGTTATAATGACTTTTTTTTGGATTTTTAAATAATGCAGCATTTCAATATTATCAATTAATGAGGGAATGATGTATATTCATCTTCCCAGTAAGAAGAGTAAATGTTATGCTATTTTGTCTAATATAATGATTTCATTTCTGTGGAAAGGTATTTGGTGGCAGCAGATTTTTTGATTGGATTAAGTGATTGGACGACGTCTAGTTTTCCTCCAATATTTAAGAGAAGTTCAATTTTGAATCCAATTTTATGATTTTGTTCCTTTTGTATAAAAAGGGATTTGAACCAGAATGACAGATCTTAAACCTCTTATGGGGTCCAGGAAACCTGGATCTACATAAAAGTCTGTGAATTCTGATTTGGCAAAGTATGGTAAGCTTAGATTGTTGAACAGGATTTAAATCCAATAAGCAAAATAGTGCCATAATACAACTCATGGAAAGTACATTACAAATTCTAGCTAGGAAATTCTTTTCCCTCTGTTGACTTCAATATTTGCTATGGGCCTTTATAATTTACTGCAGGCATAACTAAACATAAGCATCTGTTTAAGTAAGGTTTACCTCCTAGTAGCAGTTTATTAACACCAGGCAAAAAGTGAAGCTCCATGTTCTTTGTTTGTATTATGTTACAATAAGCTAACTTTTTGTAATGGTTAGTCACCTCCAATAAAAGTGCACTGGACTCAATTGTTTTTACACTCTTATATTTACAGTAAGTATCTACTGCTAGGAAACAAAACCAAACTGAAAAGAGCTTCCAAACTTATACAAGTTATAGAAACACACTGGTAAGCTAGAAATCTTAGCAGGTTATTGATACAGTACTATGAAAGCATAAAATATTGGGATAAAATAATTACATAGGAAAAAATCCTGTATGACTATATTCTAAACTTAACCTATAACTGTACTTTTATTATTATACAGATTTTTATGAGGTTGAATTGCAACGTGTGATTTTAGTTGCTGCAGAATTAATTAAATTCTGTAAAAAAATAAATGTATATATGACATTTTAACGAGAGAGCCTGTTTGCTGTAATGGTTAAGCCACTGGCTTAGAAACCAAGTCATGGTGAATTTTACTCCCTTATTAGGCACAAAGCCAACTGGGTAGTCTTTGGGTGGTCATTGTCTTTCAGTCCTAGCAAGACAGCAGTGGCAAGGCGCTTCCAAAAAGCTGCTCAGAGGCTGCAAGGACTAGTTCAACAATTGCCAGGAGTCAACAGCGACTTGAAGGTATCCACCCTCCAGCAACCCCTTTTCGTATAATTGTCTTCATATTTTACTTCTGACAATGCTTCAACTAAGCATTCAGCAACTTGTTGAAAACAGGGGCATAAAGAAATGGAACCACACATTCAAGGAGAATCACAATGCAAAAGGGAGAAAGAAAGAAGCTTCAGTATGAAGCAGATTAGAAAAGAATAACAAAGGACTGGTTCAACAGTCATCTAAACTGTTGTAAAGTGTCTGTATTTGCATGATGGCCCTCAGGATTGAAGAGCAGGCTATTATACAGTTGTAATCAGAGGTGGTGTACAGCCAGTTCGGACTGGTTCACGTGAACCAGTAGTAGTGACCCGCGAGACCTACAGATGGGCCCGCCCTGCCCATCCTGCCCACCCACCTCAGCGCTATCCTATCCCATTTATCCATATTTTCAAGCCGCGTGCACGTGTGCAAGCCATACATGCAAGAAAAGTGCATGCACAGAAGGACATGCACATGTGGGGTGGGGTGCTGACATTTTCAGTACTGGCTGAACCGGTAGGTAAATTATGTGAATCCCACCTCTGGTTACAAAACCTTGAAATCCATTACGGAGCAGCTGCAGAATTCTTTCTTTCATGCTGTTCTTCTTCTCCCCTTTACTATTTTTGGCCCTTTTGGAATGTTTAGGACACAGCAGATAAGTCACTGAGTTCATGGAGTAAAGCCATGGCTGGACAGAGATGGGAACTTTGTGTGCCCACCATCACAAAGTGACAAAGGAATGACTCCGACACCACTACATGTTTTGGTGAAAGACCAACAAAGACACTGTGTGTTGGGGGAAAAAACGTTCCAAATCTCAGGAGAGGACATAGTAGGCTATAATTCATATAGCTGTAGATCAGTGATGGCTAACCTTTTTGTCACCATGTGCTAAAAGTGGGGGGTGCTGGGGGGGGGTTTGCACACCTGCGTGCCCACACTCATAATTCAATTCACCCCACCCTGCATAGAAGGGCTCTGGAGCTTGAGGAGAGTGAAAAACAGGCATTCCCCAGGCCCAGAAAGAGGTTGGAAACTTGTTCCCGACTTGTGGTGGGCCTCAAAGGCCCAAAAATCAGCTGGCCAGCACCCGCATGTATATCAGAGCTGAACTAGGGTAATGCTCGCGTACCCACTGATATGGCTCCACATGCCACCTGTGGCACCCATGCCATAGATTCGTCATCACGGCTCTAGATAAAAGGAGAAATTATAGGAACATATAGGATAGGTAAGAGAGAATAACTAATAGAAGATACATTAAACGTTTTATGGAAGAGATAATGAATTATTTACCAGATAAATTATGCAAAAGTGTACATGAACTGTCTTTGGGTCCAGATAAGGGAAAAAAAAGAGAGCATATTCTGATTTTCATTCTGACTGATGATGGTAAAAGTCTTGTCAGATCAGCTTGCAATTCACTTAGTAAGTAGGAGGTATTTGTTTGCTCCCTATAATTATCTTGCTCACAGGATTTCTTCATACATGCAGAATGGTAGGACCATAAGTGCCTTACTGCATTGGTCTCTGAGAATGTAACTCCCATAATCAGTCATATTGCATTTATTGAGAAACTCAATTCCTGCTGAAGAACTACAGTAGGTTCTTGAACATGGCAGGCAGCAACATTTTAAAGAAATAAGACAAGGGTTCTTCTAAACACAGAAGGTATCCATGCACACACACTTTTAGTTCAGTTATGGGTTGCTCCCAGTTCAGACCGGTTTGTGCGATCCGGTAGCAATGACTAGATGATGTCAGCAAACTGGATCGGTTCCGTCTGCTCCGACATGATTTTTACCATTTTTGGGGGGTTTTTTTTGCCAGATGAAATGGTGCAGCCGAGCTGACTGTCATGCCTCTCCTCTCCTAAATGCTTGTGTGCATGTGCGGAGTGTACATTTGCCATGCATGCTGCCATGCGTGCTATTATGTGCATGCACAGAGTGCACATCAAACCTGCATGCTCCAATGTGCATGTGCGGCGTGGAAGTTTACACACATGTGTGCAAATGTGCATGCCAAACCTCCACAAAGAGACCCAGCAGTAGAGGTAAGTAGAACCCACCCCTGTTTTAGTTACATGGTGATCTGACCACAGAATTCACAGAACTAGCCCGTGTCTGGGGAAAACAGTAAAGAATGTCATAGTTCATATATTTGGAGTTCTGGTCCTTTAAAACCAGTTAATAGGATTTCCAGTCAGAGTAAGGAATTTGACAAATTTGGCAGCAGATTTTGAACACTTGGTCTTTTGAATCTCATCTGACATTCTGAGTCAGCAAAGAACATTGAGGATAAAAGGAGCTGGATGTCCAGTACTATGAAAATTAATGATACCATTAATTCATACTAGACCCAGGTAGGGGGAAGCCTGGTGTCCAGTAACAACACATAATGAAGACTATAGTATATAGATTTTTCCATTTTCATATTGACCATCAGATTCATGCCAGGATTGTTACGGTTGTCACAGTCTACCAGATGCTTAGATCTGACATTTTTATCCACCAACAGAGTTCTTCCCAAAGTCCTGGGATAGCCAGATGTTGCTTGATGGTATTAAAGGTATCACAGCAGGATGTAAATTGTTCCAAGTAAAGCTTTCAATTGACTAATGGTTATTTTGTTGATGCTGATGGTGTTTAAGTAGTGCTCCAGATGTTTTGGGATTGCACCCAAAATGTCTATTACTATTGGTTCTATCTTTTGCTGCAACCATTCTACTTCTACTTGCAGGTCTTTGTATTTTGTGATTTCTCCAGTTCTTTCTCTACTCTTTTGTATTTACCAGCTACTACAACATCCACTATCTAGACTTTTTTTGGTCTTTCTTATTGACAATTGTTAAGTCTTACGTGGTCTTCTCAATTCTAAAGTCTCAGAGCGCTCTAGCTTCTTTGTTTTGTATTATATCTTTTTATTTTATGGTCCTACCAGTTTTTGTTTGCAGACAATTTTTTGCAGACATTCCAGTGTGCCATTGTTGCTAAAATGCCCCATTGTTGCTACTTTGTCATGCCATTGTTTGTAGTCAGTGTGATCTTCATGCAGCAGTTAAGTAGGTGGTCCACTGCTTCTTCATTGCAGAGGCGGTATTTGCTCTTTGTTGCTGTCTTCTGCCTGGCTTTGTATGAATTTTGTTCTTATGACTTGGTCTTGTGCATTTAGAATATTTATTTGTTTATTGTGTCAGAGTATGAACATCCACGGACTGGAACAGATCAGCCAGTGAATAGACATGGTAACAGGCTCAGCCAATGAAGCTTATTTGGAAACAGAAACTTAAGTCTGAAGTCTGGGCGTGGCTTAGGCAACTCAGTCTGCGCAGAAGCTTAACTGCTCTGTTTAGAGGAGGCTCTCTTTGGCTCAGCTCTGAAATGAAACAAGTCTGGGCTTGTCTGCCTGCTGAACTGAAACTGGAAACTGATCTCTCTTACTTGTTACCACCTTGAAGGAACTCTGCTATTGGTATTGTAAAATTTACTTCATATGTTATGTATATAAAGAGAAGTTAATGAATCCTGCTGAATCAGTTATCCGTGTATGCTTCTGGATTTGAATTTTGCAAGGAACTCTGACATATTACTTTTAGAAACTACCAAGCTCCCTCACAGAGAGAAAAACTGGGCAATGTACAAGACATAAAAGCATACAACTTGTATATAACTTTTTTTATAGAAGGCAGTTAAAACAAGAGTAGAATAATTAATATTCAAAATTAAATATGTTGTAAAAATGGGGGGAGGGCTTTCAAGACATTAACCATCACCATGGCTATGTGCTCCTCTGTGGGCCCACAGAAATAGTCTTTCTGTCTCTTTTTTCATCTTTCCTACTCTTAGCCATTGCCAGACCTTGTTGTTACCTGCTTTATCTGCTATTATTTTAAGTATTGGCCATGCAATGCTTTGCCTTACTCTAATTCTTTTCTATTCTTCATTTGATCTTTCTGATTGGCCAGTTTGGTTTCTCCCAAGTTCGGCAAACCTTCATGATGCCCTAACTTCAGTGTATCTTCTTCACCATCCTTCAGATATTCTTCCAATGCCTTTTTTCATATTCAACTGTTTGATGTACTTGCAACATTCCATACCCACCTATTTTCTTTGGTGAGTAGAATTTGTCAGCAGTGCTGTATGGGTGATGATGATCATCCTAAGAATTTGTCAGATTATTCATGAACTGGCAGAGATATGGTAATGAGGTCAGCCAATGAATAGGCATAACAACTAAGTCAGCCAATTGGGAGCTGAGACAGACTGGAACCAGGGCATGTTTTAGTCTGCAGCTTCTGAGTCTGTGCTGAAAAACAAAAGTGAAACCAGTGTCTGAACTTGTCTGCTCTGCTGAAATCAAACTAACTGTTCTCTCCTGCCTTGTGCTGCAACTTCTACCATGTTGGAAGAATAAACTATTGGTATTGTAAATAATTCACCTGTTATTATGTATATAAAGAAGTTAATGAATCCAGCTGAATCAGTTATCTATGTGTACTTCTGGATTTGATTCTTGCAAGAAACTCTGACATAATTTTCTCCACCTTTTCCTCCTCCTGCTTCTCAAATAACAAAAAACATTGTAAGTTTACATGTACATAATAAAACAAGACTACTTTTCCCTATATAAGAGTATGTAGCAGCAGAAAGAAAACCATTTTATTCTTGGAGTAGAAAGAAAACCATTTTATTCCTGGAGTAGAAAGAAAAACATTTTTTTTCTGGAGTAGAAAGAAAAAGTGTTATATTTCTGGAGTCCTGACTGGTTTTTGATTAAAAGAGCAGGTGGATAGTTCAGGCCTAGTGTACAGTTGCTTACTTCTGCCACTGAGCTAGATTGAAATGAAGGAAGGCTGAAGGAAACATCCCTTTGTTTTATTGCTGAAGGCAGCTTCAATTGCAGAGATGCAAGTCTTAAAGTAGTGGAAAAGTTTACTTTTCTCATGGGCAAGAATCAAGTGTAGACTGCTTCTCTGTGAATCAGTAAAAAATATTTTTGAACTTTTGACATGCTGTCAGCTCATTGTGAATGGTAATAACTCTTATATTAATAAATATGTATCCTACAGATGTTCACATAACATCAGAAAATTGTCCATGATGTTTATTGGAATTTTTTAGCACTATACTAGGGAATTCTGGCATTGGTAGAGAATGCTTTTTGGGCCAACTTGAATAGATGTGATGTGGAATAAAGATTATTCTATGCACCATATGGCATGCACCAATGGAGGATTTATACCACCATCAAAGAACAATTTAGATTTTACATGTGGAAATCTCTTTCATGTAGGAAGCAACTACCACAGTTTATAAATTATTATCAACTGATTTATAGGTGCACAGGCAAAGGTGAATATCCTGAAGAATCTCATTTCACGTGCTTACAAATGATTCCCCATTTCTTCCAAATTGCTGAATTTATTTGGAGGTCACAGTTACCGTTTGGCTCACCTACAAAAACAATGACAATGGACATATGCAATGAACTCCAACTGGCAAAATTAAACCAGCCATTCTGAAGCACTTCTTCACAGTGGAAATTTGGTCTCCTCCTATCGGCTCCAAGGCCCACTAAAGCAACTGTGATTCATGTTATTGATTTCTGTGGCCTATGGAGCAGACCCAGAAAGTTACAGATAGTTCAGAAAGAATCAAGGCAAGCCTGTGCCAGTTCCTACTGTAACTAAATTATGCATTTCACTTGATATGAATGAAACCTCATTTTGGCTAATTTGTTTCACAAACATCTGTTTGCATTTACACATTTTTATGGCATGATATCAGGGCAATTATGCATCTGCTGTATCTCTCCAGCATATGGTACGTGCTACAACAGATCGATCAGTTATGTGATCAGAGTCTGTGGTAAACATCTTTGCAGAACATATAACATTAGCACTGTTTTCCAGAAGTAAACTTTCCTTTCTTTACTGTTCATGTTTTGTTTTTATTATTCTTGGAGGAATTAACCACTGAAGTTCTGAAAATTCAGTACTTTAAGATTGTATTAAACATCTCTCTCTCTCTCTCTCTCTCTGTTTTTTAGTCTCTCACGCACACTCCCCCCTCTCTCTCACACACAGACAGACACACACAGAGACAGACAGACAGAAATATAAACAAGATGCTGGCTTGTTTTCAAAATAGGCATCTTTCTCACAATCTTTCAGGAAAGGTTTAAGAACTGGACATAACAATATTATCATTTTGTTAAGTAAATGGTTTTAGTAATCTTAAAAAGTGTGGGGCCTCTTTTTATTTTTTATTCCTCAGGAACTGGTTTCCTTCAAGTTGACATTGTGCAGCAATATTATTCAAAGAAGTTTTAATTGAAGAAGAAAGACAAGACGCCATGTTCTTAGCAAGAATCTAGACACAGTAACTTTTATGCAGATGTTTCTCTGTTATTGAGCATGTGGTAGCTACCCAGTCATTAAAATAAGTCTGCACATTGTTTTCCTATCTTAAAAAGGTAAAGGTTTCCCTCAAACATATGTGCTGGTCATTTCCAACTCTAGGGGGTGGTGCTCATCTCCGTTTCAAAGCTGAAGAGCCAGCGCTGTCCAAAGACATCTCTGTGTTCATGTGGCCGGCGTGACTAAATGGCAAAGGCACACATAATGCTGTTACCTTCCTACCAAAGGTGGTTCCTATTTTTTCTACTTGCATTTTTTATGTGTTTGTGAAACTGCTAGCTTGGCAGAAACTGTGACAAATAACGGGAGCTCACTGCATTACGCCCCATTACTAGGGATTTGAACCGCTGAGCTGCTGACCTTCCAATTGACAAGCTCAGCTGTCTTACCTGCTGTCTTACCTCTCCCCTGATCTTTGATGAACCTCTGGTATAGATGCTGCCATTTTGAAACATGGCTATTCATACATTGGGATGATGACAATTCAATTTCTATTCAAACTAAGATGGGTTTCCATGGTAGTTCAGAATGGGAAAAATGAAAGTAACAAATCTAAACCACTGAACACATGGTTTAATTTGAAGGAATGCCATTTACCCTAAGGATCAGATGGACTGATTTAATGATAGCAATAACAATATTACTTAGACTTATATAAAGCACTCCATAGTGCTTTACAACACTCTGTAAGCAATTTACAGAGTCAGCACATTGCCCACAACAATCTGGGTCCTCATTTTACTGAATTTATCAAGGACAGAAGGTTGAATCAACTTTGAGCTGGCAGGGATCAAACTCCTGGTAGTGGGCAATAGATGTCAGACATAAAACTGTAGATTTCTATAGGTACAGCAAAGCTTACAGGATTCTCTGAGTGCTTTGAAATGCAATTGTTAGAGAAGTAATATAGAAACCTCCTGAAAAAGACATGACAGCTTTGATAGTACATGTGAAGCTCAGAAGGAAATATATTATGGAAATGTACAATACAATCTCTGGTTTTTTTTCCACACACTGGTATCCACCTGTGGACAATGATTTCCTCCTGGTTTGGGCGCATAAAATGAGAAAGATCTTTACAATATAAAGGCAGATAAAATGAAGCCTTACACTTTGTGGTAGTGTAAGGCTTCATACACTGTGTGGTAGTGTGAAATAATGAAAAGTTCTATGTACCTTTTCCTAATTTTCTTCCATCTGACCAATGACCAAAGCAAATCTCTTTATAGGCAATTTAGAACCAGTGTGATACAGTGGCCAGACTAACCTGATAGGCTGCCTCCTTTATTCCATTTCTGGAGTTACTTTTGAGTTAATTGCAGTAGTAGTTTCTTTTTGACAATCATCCAGAAAGGTCAGTTAGATGCAAAGTAATAATCCCTGCCATCACTGATGCATTTGAGCATCTTGTCAGTAGACTAGAGATAGATGGCAATGGCTAAATTAAGTGATTCCTCCCTCCTGTATATCACTCTAGCTTAATCCTGGCCAGACTAATAACCGTAAAAATGCCTTGTCTTGGAGCAATCATTGTGGTTGGGCTATTATTAGCTGCTTTTTTTTTTCCTTCTGTGGCCTTTGTATTTTACAATCAAGTCCCTGAATGCTGGCTACTGAGATAGTAAGTATTATGCCACCACTGACCAGATTCCTCCTTCCTTAGAAAAACAAGCACCACAGTGGGGAAACTATGGAGACATCTGTCTAAATGTCTCCCCTTTGGCTTAGATTATAACAACAAAATGTCTGAGTTGATATGAAACAATCACCTGCAGGCAAACCCAAACCATGCATTTTTCAGCTAAGCAGCTGGAGACTGTGGGGAGAAGAAAGCCCATTTATTTTCATTCTTTTGGCTAACCCAAGTTTCTTCTATTTCTCATTAAGCATTTAAAAATAGATCTGGTTTCCCTGAAGGGAACACAATGCCTTTCCTCCTTGCTCTAAAGACATCTGATGGCTTCAGACAATTGGTCAAATCAGGGTTGGATTCTTACTGGAAGACAAAATTGGCTCAAATATTAAGTTCTGTCCCTGGGGTCTTGGTGAGGAAGGCTGTTTTGTATGGCCATAGTAGGCTGTTCTCTAACTGTTTGGAGAAGGTTGACTATCTTGCAAGCCTGCATATGCTCACTAGCTTCTCAATATGTACAATTATTTTATATAATGTGCAACCTGTACTTTCACCACAAATTATTTGTAGGGCAGTAATTAAGCCAAAAAAAATATCAAGGACAGAGAAAACTGGGTCCAAGAAGGAATTTTAGTTGATGCCTCAAGCTAAATTGATAGGAAGAGCTCCTTTCTGTTGAAGCTATATGCACTTTCACCAATTAAGCTGAATCGAATCCCTAGCATCACATAACAGGGGGATTACTTGTCCCCGCTTCTGCCAACCTAGCAGTTTGAAAGCACATTAAAAAATGCAGGTAGAAAAACAGGGACCACCTTTGGTGGGAAGGTAACAGCGTTCTGTGCGCCTTTGCCATTTAGTCATGCCAGTCACAATTAATTTTAAATTAATGGGGTTTTAAATTTGACCAGCCTTTCTAATAATATTTGTTTTTTTTTAATTTTAAATTTTTATAATGTATATGTTTGTGTTTTAAAATGGCTGTTAAACCGCCCTGAGTCTACGGAGAGGGGCGGTATACAAATTTAATAAAATAAATAAATAAATAAATAAATAATGACAGCACTTCGGACAGCGCTGGCTCTTCGGCTTTGAAATGGAGATGAGCACCACCCCCTAGAGTCAGAAATGACTAGCACATATGTGTGAGGGGAACCTTTGCCTGTTTAATAACAGGTGTCAATAAAAATATTGATGATATTTATTTCTCACCTTTATTTTGTACAACTCAAGACAGTGTCCATAATGCCTTTTTCTCCTCCTCCTATTTTCCCCAAAACAACAACAACCCTGTGCGGACAGAGAATGTCTGGTTAGAAATTATCCATCCAACCAGTATCTCTGCCTCAGGGAGATAATTTCAATTCATACTAGAAACATAGTTTCTAGTCCAGCACTTTAAACACTACAACAAATTGGATCAGCTCAATAGACCTTTGGATTGTAGAGCAGTGGTGAAATCCATTTTTTTTTGCCTACTGGCTCTGTGGGCGTGGCTTGGTGGGCATGGTGGGGAAGGATACTGCAAAACCTCTATTCCTACCCAACTCCAGGGGAAGGACACTGCAAAATCCCCATTCCCACCCCACTCTGGGGCCAGCCAGAGGCGGTATTTGCCGGTTCTTCGAACTGCTCAAATTTTCCACTGCAGGTTCTCTAGAACCTGTCAGAACCTGCTAGATTTCACCCCTGTTGTAGAGGCTTAACGAGCATCTAGTTTGTAAATTAGAAGCATGCTGTACCACAATTGGAGCTGAATACCCATATATACTCATAAGATCTGCTCTCATCTGCTCAAACCATGCCTGTTCTGTGCATTCTTCCTGGGAGGGACTACTAATCGAAAGAATAGGGGCTTGGAGATATGTCTTCTTAATGTCTTTCCCATATTTTGGAACTCTTTGCCTCTGAGGCCCCAGAGGCTTGCTCTGCTTGCTTTCCCAGAGGCTGCAAAAATCATATTGTCCTGATAGGCTTTTGATGTGGGTGGTGGTCATGGGCTGCTTTTTCAATGGGAAAATCATTGAGGTTTATAATTCTGTTTGTTGTTGTTGTTTGCTACCTCTCTCTTGGTACTGAAAACTGCAGAATACAATATATCTGCATAGCCAAATGTCACAGTTTGCACAAGCATAATCTGCTTAGTTGCGAAGTCGTGTCCGACCCATCGCGATCCCATGGACAATGTTCCTCCAGGCCTTCCTGTCCTCCACCATCCTCTGGAGTCCACCCAAGCTCACGCCTACTGCTTCAGTGACTCCATCCAGCCACCTTGTTCTCTACCGCACCCTTCTTCTTTGGCCTAGATCAGGCATAGAATTAAGCTACTTCTGTATAGCCAGTTGTATTGTGGGCATATTAGAACTTAGTCATTTGCCCTGTTATGCATTTGTACTTCTACAAGAAAAAAGTTGGTAAAGGAAAAAGCAATTAAGGAAACAATTTCTCTCATACAGAACTTACTACAAAGTCTGACCTTTTGTCCAGGGAATGGTGATGACATGAAATCCTGCTAATAGTCTCCTAGTACAAGAATTCATGGAATATTAGACACTCCCTGGAGAACATGAGATTTTTGACCCATTTAGTATGTTTTCATTTTGCCTGAATTCATCTGACCTCTTAAAACAGCATATAGCCAGTATAGTGGTTTTACATTTTATTGAGAACACTCATCAGAATAATCTAATTTGACTTCAGATAAATGACTGTTCTCATACTAAGTATGTGTTTACAGAACCTTTACTGGCATTGTGCTATTTGCATTTGATGTCTTTGGAGTACAAAGAAAATAACCCTGGTATTTATGGAACAAATGAGCCTCCAAAATTTCTTTTAAATAATCTGGGAGAAGCAACATAAAAAACCTATTAGGAAGAATAAATTACTGTTGTTCTTGTATACTAGTGAAAGAGTTAGTTATAAAGGTCCTTGTTAAACTGTAAGAGAGAGAGACTAGAAACCTCTTCTGTAAACTGCCAGCAATTGGCTGGTTTCTGAACAGAACAATTGAAGAATTCACATCAGTGTCTGTTACTACCTGTAATGAAGCCAAAATGAATAAAGATGTTGCAATGCAATCACTAGCCTCTCATACATCCTGATGATCATACACTGCCCAGAGTTGCTTTATATGAGATGAGCAGCAATATAAATGTGATGTGATGACCCAACTCAAGCAATTTAAAAAGAAAAAACTGGAACTTAAAACAAATGGTCTTTATTGCCAAAAAACTCAAATGCCTTCCCTTTCTCAAAGTGGGTTTATTTGTAAAAACAAAGTAATTGCCAAGACAAACTCTGGCTGCAGTCCAAAGGTAATTACTAAGATATCAAAAGCAAAACTTGGCCGAGGAGCTCTTACCTAAAGATACGAGAGCACGGAGATGCTGGACTTGTAATTAAACTCTTTGATTCCAACCCTGTTGGCTTTTAAAGGGTTCCACTCAGCTGCATTCCTTCCCTTACTTGCTCCTGAGTATACTTTTCTCCAGAGCCCGTTTATCCCTGCATCTCTGTCTTAGGTCAATCTGTCATGACCCAGCCCAGTGCAATTAAACAAGGAAGCAACCCCCAATGTAAACCCCAACACGAAAGTCAGCTACCATGGAGTTAACTGCACTCCATGGAAGAAAAGCAAATAAGGACAAATGCAATTTACTGGCTGAGACTTGGCAGGGATCCAAAGCAAGCAGACAAGCAGATAAGAACAAACACAGTGTCCCGGCTAGGACTTGGC